>JAYEVJ010000125.1:0-87942 GCA_036346265.1 Melocanna baccifera | reverse complement strand
CCCTTACTTAGCGTTTTTGTTCTAATGCTTTTGCTGATTAATGTACTAGAACTAATCGACATTGCATTTGCATGTCAAAGCGTGCATTACTTGACGGAGCAGATTGACCCAGTCCCAGAGCTATGGGGGAAAACTACTGAAGAGGAACAAATGCATAGTGGTATTGGCAAATGGCTCGGATCAACATGGTCAGAAAACCTCCCAACTTCAGTCTTAAGTTGTATGGTGGTGCAGCTTTTGAAAGAGTAATGTATGAATTCACACAGCGACATACTCAATGGAGTGCCCTCAAGTGTCAAGGGAGAAGGTACGTTTTAGATTAGAACTATATAGGTACAGAATTTTAGGGAAAGTTAACTGAAATTGTGGCATTGATGTCACCAGGTTGCAAACATACTACTTGCCCATCTGGATGAGGAGGGAGCAATGGATTGACTGAGGCGGTGAGATATAGCACGCGTGTTTGCATCGATCGTGGCTTGCTCCTCTTATCGATACTGCGTGTGATCGGCTTGCGTTTGTCCTCCAAAGTCTATTTGACCTTGCAATGGAGCTCTGGATTCTTAACGCCATGGTATGTTTCTGACAATACATTGTGCAATCATATAAGATGTTTGACTAATTACATGGTATATTAGAATAAGATAGTTCTTCTACACAACTATTGATATTTATTATTCAGTTTGAGATCATATTTGATAGTATGCATCACTTTTATTTGGTTTTCCGTTGCAACGTACGGGCACCTTACTAGGGGGTTTACTTCTTATGGCAACTGAGATGAATTTGCACCATCTAACAAGATCTCTGACCACTTTACGATAGATAAAATAGTGTAGTTGGCATTGGCCTTTCTACTTGATTTGCAATGGTACCCTTACATTATTTCGGGCATTCGTACTTGTACACATCCAGTCTGTGTATTCTCTATGCTTTATATTGTTGAAATATTATATTTTACCAAGCTTAAATTCTACTAGAACTATCAGTACCATGTTAAAGTCTCTATGCTTTACTTCTAAGGTTATGATTACTCTTTTGACATATGGAGCCTTAGCTATATGTTTGCTGGAATGGTGTGTATGCAATGGCCTTGTTTCTCTAAATTATTAAATTATTATAGAACTAATGAACTATAGCATCAGTTGGGATTTATATACTGTTTTGGACGTAGATATTCCACAAGGAACCATTCTTCTATGGTCACAACAACCATGACCAGCTTGTCAAAAATAGCCAAGGTTTGCTATTGTCTCACAATTGTCTTTGTTTTTGCTCACATAGGTGTGCTCCGAATGTGCTTAGATATGTGTTTATACTAGGCACTTGCATATGCATGTATATATTTTCTATTTTTTGGTTGAAGATATTGCGGTCATTCACAATTGATGAACTGGTTATACTTCTGAGCAGGTGCTAGGTATTGGTCAGCTTAGTGCTTATTTGAATAAATACAGACTGTGCTTGATCCTCGCCTTGAGGCCCCGATTGGGAGGTATCTCACAAAGACTATGAAGTCTTATGGTTTCACTTTAGATCACATTTTGCATCAGGAAATAACATTGTTTTGCTTCACACGTATGCTATTGATGAAACACAGGCATAGTAGGAAACCTTGGTCCAAGTTTGTGAATGCAGAAAAGAGGCATCTCATCTCCGCAGAGGTTACATTTTCAATATTCTTCCTACAATTTCCCTTTTCTAATGTTTTTCTCTGCTAGGACTAATTGCTACTATAACTTCATGCAGGCAATTGATTTTCTTGATAGACTTCTTTGCTATGACCATAAAGATAGGCTTGCAGCCCGTGAAGCTGTGGTAGGTTCCCGCCCTATTTTTAATTATAGAAGTAGTCAGTGTAGTGAAATAACAAGTAAGAGAGCTGCCCTATTTTTTTTTGTTGTAGTAGGCTGTCAAATGAGTTGTAAAGAATGGTTAGTGAACAAGTTGTAATGCAATTGTTAAATGGACATGTTTGTAATGTCCTATTGAGTACACTAGATTTGCATTTTCAAGCATATGAGCAAGCAGAATTTGATTGAAAAAATTGGTAGTTTTGTGCAACATGAATCAATGTTGTTTTATGCATTCTTTGTTGCTGCTCAGGTTTTTTGAAATACGAACTGGGTCTACTCGTCGGCTTAAGAAGGGGAAGAAGCACCAAGCTGCAGGTAATTGTCGCTCTTTATGTTTATCGCAAATGTGGTTTTGCGTCGAACTATGGATTATCCTCTCATAGTTTGCATTGTATTTATTTTCCGTTGCAACGTACGGGCACATGACTAGTTAGTATTAATATCTTAAACAGGCCTAAGGCTGTTGACAAGGGAATAATAGCTTACAAGTAACGTTTATTCTATTCTAGTGATCCAATATCTAAGGTACTCTATGGGGTTGATTTAAATTGGGCTAGGTATTTCTTCTTGTCACTGGTATGACACCTCTTAGGTGACGGTTCGAAGTTGCCTCCAGTGACCGAAGAGCAATCGTCAACGACCTCAAGTGTAGCAAGCTCTTCTTCAACCTGAGGAAGCTTATATGAAGTGAAGCTTAGCTCATCCAAGGTCATCTGGTACATGTAGTCTAGGGCGTGGGTGAACTACACTTGCTGTACGAGCTGGGGGCTATCTTCTGCCTCGGTGGATGCGAAGGTGCTGCTGGAGCTCGTAGGGTACTTGCTGGTGAAGTACCAAAAGTTGGTGTCTCTAAGCTCTACGTAATATATGTTCCTTAGCTTGCGGATGGCTTCCTAGGCGGCATCCTAGATACCAGTGAAGAAGATGTCACATCTCTGAGGAGCGTCAAAGATGTGGAAGGCTGCTTCGTCTCCGACGTTAGCGTATATCAGCTCCTCTACATGCTAGTACTCTTGTTGTTCAATGGTCTATCGGTATCCCTGGTAGACGGGGAGTGTCTTGAAGTCTATTTCTTGTAGGACACTCCAAAGACACTCGGCTAGGTGACCAGTATGGATACCATGGGTGACTTGGGTAGGGGTCTTGGCCATCTACAAGTTTTGAAAAGGAAAGAGTTAGGAAAATCGTGGCACGGGGAGGGGAGGTGGCGCTGGTGTGGCTGCCCAAGGCCGATGTGGCTTCCGTGTGGCGGCCACGTCGGCTGCCAGCTCAGCCCGTCGAGCTGACGTGGCTTGGCCGCTAGAGGAGGCGCACAGGGCTTGATGGCCACCAGCGTTCCAGCGGGCGGCGGCGCCGACCGATGTGCGAAAAATAACGAGGGGAGTGCTAACAGCAGCGAGGAGTGGTGGCGGAGAGAGGTCATCGACGGTGAGGTCGTCTCGGTGGCGGAGGGGCTCAGAAATGAGGTGGAGGAGACGCGCCTTGCTTCCCTGAAGCTCGGAGTGGCGGCGGCGTGGCACGAGCTGCTTTGAGGCGGCGGCGATTGCTCACTGTAGTCCTACCAGTGGCAGAGTGGGAGGACGCACGGGGCGGCGATGCTAAAGGCGTGCTCAAGTGAAATTGAGAGAGGGGAATGGAGTGGTGTGGGGAGGGGGATGCTTGGGTAGGCCTTATATAGGGGCAGGAGTAGTAACGACCGAGCAATTGCTCGCCGGAGTTGAATCGGCCTGAGCACCAATTGGCGTAATGGCGAGGTGGAGGAGTGGGGTAACGGTTGGCTTGAGTGCGGCGGGGAATGGGGGACTTAATGCGCAAACGTTCGGGCAAAAACGGCGGAAGAAACCGAAGGTTAAAATTTTTGGTTGCGGGTGTTAATTGCGGAAGCGGTGGTGGTGATTGTGCGGGGAAGAAGGAAGGTGGCGGGGAAGATGGATCTGACCGACGAGACCCACCAGTCAGCGAGAGAGAAAGAAAAGAAAGAGAGAGAGAGGCGGTGGTTGGATTGGTGACAGGTGGCAGGGGAAGAGAGCGGGGCCGTTGGATCCCAAGCGAACCATTAAGTGAAAGCGGACGGGTGCGATTCGATCCGACAACGGGGATGAAATCGGAACCGTTCGGGCGAGGACCCAGGGGTTAAGTGGTTGTGGGCGGCGGGGATTTGGTATGGCAACAGGGAAGGGTTCAGATCGAGCCACATGTCGATCAGAGGGAAGAGAGGAGCGGGCGAAGCGGTAAGTGACGATGGGCGGCTGGGATCAGATCGGGTGGGGTAGAGGCTGGTCCGATGCGTGACAGGTGTCGGCCAGAGAGGGAAGGAAGGCGGGATGAGACGGCTGAGTTTAAGTCCAACGGCGGGGGTTTGCCCGATGGGTGACACTTGTTAGCTTCGGGAGGTTTTGGATTTAAATTTCCTTTTTGATTTTCAGAATGATTTGCAGGCTTTAAAATACTCAAAAAATACCAAATAAACTTTGAAAATTCCAAAAAAATTTAGAGAATTATCTGGAACTATTTTAGACTTAATAAAAATATTTTTAACTCAAATTGATAATTAACTTTAAAAGGAGAGTTTAAAATCTTTATAATTTCTTGAAAAATTATTATAAATACATATTTGACTTTGGAAAATAAAATGCACTTATTTTGGCTCTGCCAAAATGAAATAAATTTATTTTGGCTTTTATAAAAATGAGAATTTTAACTTCTCTCACTTCAAGACTTGAAATAAAAACCAGAAAAAGCAATTAAATTCTAGAAAATAACTTAAATCAGAAAATAAATTCTGGGATGTTACAAACCTACCCCCCTAAAAGAAATCCCACCCTCGAGATTTGCACTGGCTAGCAAAAGAGATGGGGATGGCTGGCCTTCAGATCCTCTTCTCGCTCCCAAGTGGCTTCGTCTTTGGTGTGGTTGCTCCACTGAACCTTGTAGAATCTGATGGTCTTCCTCTGAGATTGTATATTTTATAAACTAAGTCCTTAGGGTGAACCAGTACTATTCTATCTTCGGTCACGTCTTAGAGTTATCGTGGCTCTAATACCATCTCTATCGGACCTCGGAGCGATGACTTTGGATCCTCTGTGTAAATCACACTAGTCCAAAATTAGCTAGTGTACACAATGTTAACAGGAACAAATACCAAGCACCAATGACACACTTTATTAAATAAAAGAGGATGGTCTTATGACCAACGTTTATATCTGTCAAGATCCGAATATACAAATGCAGACTCTCTATGTATACTGCACTAGTCCAGAATCACGCTAGTGCACACAACATAAACATAGATGAAATATCAACTATATGCACGATTAATAAAGAAAAAGACTTAAATACTAACTATTATCAAAGTACGACCTTATGGCCAAATTTACAAATATGAGCCTGAAGGGTTTAGGAAACTAGCAGCGGAAAATAGAAATAAGCATGGTAGCTACTCGACATGCCTACAGGTAATCGACTAGAAAGCGAAGTCCTAATCCGTAAAGTCGTCAAAGAATCCTCCTTTAGGTACTTCCCGCTGATCTGGTTCTTACTCTTTAACTGAGCAACAATAGGCATAAAGCCATGAGGACATTGATACTCCGCAAGTCGTTTGTAACAAAGATGTAATGTAATATGCAAGGCTTACCAATGGATGGCTGAAATGTTATTTTGCAAAAAAATAATAATTTAATATAAATATGGTAAATAAATTGAAAGCGAACTTTAAGGAAAATGATAATAAATAACCAAAAGAATTGAATAGACCTTAAGTGAACTACCCATTCAGTTAATAAAACGCCAGTGAACTAACCATTCACTTTCCACAGCACTCTTAGATAAGTTTATAAGAAATATCTACCCCTTTTATGAAATCATCGAGCGTTGTTCATAACCAGGGACATAGCTATTCGAATAATTTTATACTCTATAGAGGTTGCACAACTATACCCACATGATGTGATCCTCCTCACGTTAAAGAAAATCGCAATAAGGCCTTTACAATGCTTAATCACAATTCAATTTCGTTCGCTAAGGTCTCACCGTCGAGTAGGTTAACCCCCTAGTTGATAATTGCCCCTCGTACGCCTCATGGAAATTAGCAACCATGTTCAATTCAATGGTGAAACTGAAATTAAAATATCATAAATTAATTAGCCAAGTCAATGCCATACTAAACATGTGATTTGCACGGTAAGGCTAATATCAATGGTGCACAAAGTTAAGTCCTTAAATATTACCCAAGCGAGACTTACACATCTCTTGAAGTGAATTCACATTTCTCCCTTTACTGCACGATTACTCTTCTAAATAAAAACCAATTTTATATAAGTAACACCAATGTTATGGTACATAAATCTTATAATTGTGGCAACAACCACAGTTCAATATCTCATTGTAACATCCCAAAAATTTTATTCCTTTATTAAAATAATTTCTGGAATTTATTGGATTTTTTTCTGGATTTTATTCCAAGTCCTGGTGTGAGAAAATTTAAAAACTTTAATTTATAAAAGCCAAATTGAACTTGTTGCATTTCATGAAGTCAAAATAAATGTATTTCATTTTCTAAACTCAGTTCTGTAATTTTATTAAATTTCAGGATTTTATAAGGAATTAAAAACCTCCTCTTTTAAGCCAAATTATGCTTTTGCAAAATATAAATATCAAAATGGGTTGAATTTATTTTTATTAAGTCTCAAATAGTCCCAGAAGGTTCTTTGAATTTTTCTGGAATTTTCAAAATTTATTTGGTATTTTTCTGAGTTTTCTAAAGCTTAATGTCATTTCTGGAAAATCAAAAGCAATTAGAACCCAAACCCTCCTCCTACCGACACGTGGGCGCCCGGATCAATTCCCGCCGCTTGCAATCGCCGCCGCCTCCTCGCTCGCTTTTTTCTCCTCGCCGTCGACACTTCGCACCATCGGCCAAGCCTCCGCCCGCCTGTGCTTAATCCACCACCTCATCGCTACTTCATCGTTCAGCCGCTCTCCTCTTCCCTCTGATCAATACGCGTCTCAATCCGAACCATTCCCTGTTGCCTACCGAACCCTCACGCCTGAATCACTTACCCTTCGCCCATCTCTTGGGCGGTCCGACCGATCTCGCTTGCCGGATCAAATCACGGTCGTTCTTCTTCACTTAACGCCTCGCTTGCGATCTGACGGCCCCGATCACTTCCCCTCGCCACTTGTCTTAATCCGTGCCGTCGCTCTCCCTTTCTCTCCTTCCCTCTCTCGTCGACAGGTGGGACCCACCTGTCGGGGCCGTCTTCCCCGCCCCTTCTTCCTCCTCGCGCCACCGCCATTACCGCCCCACCGAGCTCCGTGATCATCGCCTCCTAGCCGTTACACCTTGCCATTATTGGCCCTTAAGCACCCCTGTAACGCACGCATTCAATCCCCACCGATTGCTCCCCGGATTAACACTCACACTGCCGTTATGGCGCTCCCCACTGCCGCCTTAATACTGGCGGTGATGCCTCGGCCGTTACCACCTCCCCGTGCCTATTTAAGCCCGCCCCGAGGATCCCCTCTCCACACCGCCTCCCCCTCTCTACTCAATTCGAGAGATCGAGCCCGAGAGCCCCCCTGTGCTCGTTCTCCTCCGCCGGCCTCCAGCAGCTCCGGCGAGCAATTGCCACCGCCCCAGGCCTCCCCGCTCCTCGCCGGCGACGCCGACACTTTGCTCGTGCCCCAGCGGTCAGAAGCCCCCTCCTCCCCGAGTCTCTACACCGTCGGTGCTCCCCGCCGCCGTCAAGCCTCCTCTGACCGCCGCTCCTCACCACCGCCGGCTCTCTCCGATCGCCCCCAAGTCCTTCCAAAGGTACCGCTGGCCTCCCCGCAATCTCCTCTAGCTTTAGGTGTCGCCGGCTGGCACCGCCGTCCGCCGGAGCACCGGCAGCCATCGAGCTCGTGCGCCGCCGCCGCCACGTCGCGCCGCGCGCGCGCATGGCACCTGTGTGGTAGCCAGCTGGCGCCGGCGTGGGTGCCACGCCTCGGCCACGCAGGCACCCGGGCGCCACGTCACGCGGGCCGGCCACGCCAGTTCAGTGCCATGACGTGGCAGCCACGAGGCAGCCACGTGGTGCCAAGTGGCAGCCACGTCACATGCCACGTCGGCGCCCGTTGCCACGTCAGCAATTATTTTATTTAATTAAATCCGAAATATCCCCGCTGACGTCATGCTGACGCAATAAAACTGATTTTTTAGTATAAAAATAAATCGGCCGAAAACTAATTGCCTTACTGACGTCATAATCCTTTAATTTCCTTTAGAAAAATAATTCATGCTGACGTCATAAATACTTTTTCGGTTTAAAAATAATTTCAGAAATTGAGTATTTTTCTTTTAATTGTATTAAAACTTTGGAAGGCTACAACTTTCTCATTTTAACTCCAAATTGACCCGTTCAAATTTCTAAATTTTTCTAAAATCATAATCCATCCATTTCTGGCATAATTTTGAAAATTTGAATTTATTTGAATTTTGTTTTTGAATTTTCTTTGAATTGGCTCTTTACATTAGATTTCGATGATTCCGGAGAATTCGAGTTCGACGATTCTCAACAGGACTTCGATCAAGGCAAGTTACACCCTTGACCATGTTGAACCTAATATTTCAAATTTATTTATGTTGTTTTACTGTATATGCTTGCGTACTTCTATTCAAATTTAATTTAAATTCAGTTTAAACTTTAGTTATGCCCATGATCCTTTGACTATAGCTAATTTTGAATCTCGAAGTCGTACACCTTGTCACCCTAGCTAAAAACTAGTTAGTATCATAGTATTAACTAGAAAATTTTATAGAAATACTTAGCCTGGCTTAGTATAATTGTAGGTGGGATCAATCTTTCACATGAAAGGACAGACTTTGGAAATTGATATCTTGACTTCGGTGAGTCAAGGATGATTTATGAAAATTGTTTAAAAATAAAAATAGAAACTTATGATTTGGACTTAGGCTAATGGTTAGGTGGTGGGTGCCGGCATGCCTCGTGTTTGGTGACACCTGGTTGATTGTCGCGCATGTGGGTATGTGGTCGAGCCTAAGTCGGATTAAGGACCGTTTCTGTGATTCATTTTACAAATTCACTTCGTACTACCACAAGTCCGGTATGGGACGGACCTGGCTAAGTAATTTGTGAAGTTCCAAATATAGTCTCGCTATAGGCTGAATGTGAGCGCGGCGTAGGCTGCAGGAAGTCTCACATGGCACCAGAGGGGGCTCCAACTCGTGGATTTGAGTTGTGGTGAAACCTTAGTGGCGGCGTGACTGTTTTGGCTATGGATCATTGTAACAGCCTTGTCATGATCTCCTCGCCGCACACCAAAGGAAATGTGTTAATCTAGTGGCAATATGGGATGATCGTGTCTTGTGGGTAAAGCTGTACACCTCTGCAGAGTCTTAATCTATCCTGGATAGCCGTGTCCACGGTCATGGACATGCTGAGTAAAGTTTTCACAGATTAGACTTAGATTTTATAAAATTGGTTTTTGAGCAAACAAATGATGGTTTTGGTTTTGGTCCGGGTGGATTCCCGTGGATAGGTTAGTGCCCTATTAAGCTTTTCTTTGGAATCCTTTATGCATGAATCAATTCCATTATATCTCCTGGTGTAACTTGCGTAAGCATTCATATGCTTACCTTGGGAGTACTCTTTGTACTCACCTTACTAAATCTGTTGCTAGACTTCGAGGGCGACTACGACGGTGAGGACTACTTCAATGAGTAGGGCGCGTCTTACGATCATTCGCTGTGGGAGGCTGGATGGGTCATGTCTTTGCTACCTTCTTCGCTTTCATTGTTTTATTTCTTTTGTTGGCCTTGTGCCCCTATATTGTAAGACTTGGCCTTATGGTCGTATTTTCGTTTAAATAATACTCTGTGGTGATTTTTGCATGATATACATTGCTGTTAACCCTGTGTGCACTAGCTTCTCCTGGGATAGTGCGATTTACACAGAGGGACTCGGAGTTGTTGTTCCGGGTTCTGACACTTATTAAGTTAAATTAATTATTTAATCACATGTGATAATGAACCCAATAAAACTATAAGCATGACTAAGTATATTAAACGTACAATCTATGTGACAACTAATATTGCATCACTAAATAATTTTTCAACCTATGGTGATAATAAAATCATGGTATTCAAATTATCAAATAGGGGATTTAGGCAAACTGGACAATAACTACCATATACAAGGATTTGTAATCAAATAGCGATGCATAATAGTTTAAAACAAAATAAATAAATGAATAATAGATTTTAAAACAAGGTTCAATATAATCAAAGAACATGACTTGCCTTGGCCTTGCTCAGTTAATTGCTCTTAATCTTCAAATCTTGATTCAGCTCCGATAAAGACGTGATCTAACGAGAGAGAAAACAAATGAGGCATGAAACAAAATCAAATAAAATTCAAATGAAAGCCAAAAACTTTAAAACTAGAGCCAAAAGATAGAGGTCAATTTTAGATGAATTTAAAAAAAAGAACGGGGTCAATCGGAGCTAGGATGATGGAGAACAGACTCTTGGAAAAAAAATCTAATTTAAAGAAAATACCTGAAATTCGAATATTCTACTGTGCTTTGAACCCGGTGCATGAAAAGACTAGTCTATAGTGGACTCGGCTCACAGAATAATGTGCCTGTGACTGGGTGTGCTGACGTGGCAGCTGACTGGGTTGACAGGTGGCTAATAGGGTTAATGTGGCAGGGTGACGTGGCATAATACGTGGCATACTGACGTGGCACCGAATGGCTCAGGAGCTGACTTAGCGCTGATGTGGATGGACACGTCATGACACGTGGTAATGTGACGATGGCCCGATCTTCCGAGAGGTACTGATAAGTCGATTGTAGAGAATTCGACATTCATGATCCAAAGGCTCCGATCAAAATAGATCGATCCCCTCGTAATTACTACACCACTGCTCCGATGGTTATCAACCGTGCCGAACGCGGTTGACCTTGCCAAGAAGGCTATCTCCTGCAAGCGAATCGAGAACACAAGCAAGAGAGTAGAAGATGCAATCTAAAATTGTATTGCGAATAAATATTGAGTTCACAAGTTGGGATTCCTCAACCGGACATGCGATGAGACTGCTAAGCAGAATAATCTCTTAAGAAAAACCCAAGAAAAACTAAAGGGGTGCGACCACCTTAAATAGGGGAGGGGGAAGCCACACTTATCTAACAAAAGGGGTATGGTACTATTCACAGGTACTGTTCATGTGAATAGTACGACTATGGTACTATTCATGTGAACAATACTGGCCCGTGAATAGTATCGACCCAAATAGCAGTGTTGATACAAGGCCCTCGGCCCAAAAGGTGTCACAGCACCATGAATAATGTCGAGACCCGAATATGCAAATTCAAACTCCCTGTGTAAGCTGCACTAGTCCAGGATCACGCTAGTGCACACAGTCAAATATAGATGTAATCACAACTATACACACGCTAAAATAAAGGATAAAATCAAATATCGATAAATCTCAAAAGTACGACCTTATGGCCAAGCTTACAATATCTCTAGCCGGAAGGGCTTTAAAACTAGCAGCGGAAATCCAAAATAAAGCGTAGCGGCCAATCGACACGCCCACATGCTATCGAGTGGAGAACGAAGCCTAATCTGTAAAATCGTCGAAGTAACCTCCTTCTGGAACCTCCTGCCAATCGTCGAAGAAGTCTTCGCCCTCCTCTAGCCTAACTGTAGGAAGCTTGAGACATCTAAAGCATATAAGAGAAAGAAGTCGATTTAAAGATTTTGAAAAAACAAATTTTCGAATAAGCTGGAGAGCATGAACCTTAAGAAAGGGAAAGAAATTTGATTTAAAAAAACCAATTGGTTGGTTTGATTTATAAAATATATTTTGAAATTTGGTTAAGGCGACCACTCTAACTAGGGCTTCATCCTACAGTCGATATGGATCTGATACCACCTCTGTTGAGACCTTAATATGTAAATTCAGATTCTGTGTATACCGCACTAGTCCAGAATCATGCTAGTGCACACAGTATAAACATAGATAAAATATCGACCACATGCACGATTAACAAAGAAAAAGACTTAAATAATAATAATTATCAAAGTATGACATTATGGTCGAGCTTACAAATGTTAATATGAAGGGCTTACGAAACTAGTAACGAAAAACAGAAATAAGCATAGTAGTCACTCGGCATGCCCACAGGTAATTGATTGGGAAATGAAGTCCTAATCCACGAAGTAAACTTCAAAACCAAAACTAAAAGATATAGATCAATTTTAGATGAATTTAGAAAAATAAACTGGGTCAATCGGAGCTAGGATGAGGGAGAATAGGCTCTTGGAAAAATCTAATATGAAGAAAATACTAGAAATTCAAAAATTCTACTGTGCTATGAACCCGGTGCATAAAAAGGCTATTCTACTGTAGACTCAACTCATTGAGTAGTGTGCCAATGACTGGGTGTGCTGACGTGGCAGGTTAGTGCTGACGCGATAGCTAACTGGGCTGACAGGTGGCTAATAGGGCTGACGTGGCATGGTGACATTGCATGACACATGGCATGCTGACATGGCACTGGGACGGCTTGGGAGCTGATGTAGTGCTGACATGGATAGACACGTGGTTGCTAACTCAGCTAATTGGCTCATGGGTCTATGGAACAATGATGGCTGATGTGTGTGTTGGCTTGTAAGACTCTTGGCTCTCGTGGACTCGGCTCACAAACGAGGCGAAGGGTCACACAAGCACAAGTGCGGTGACACTGTCGAGCACACGGTGCGAGGAGATCATTCGACAGGCAAAGGGCAGTCGTGAGCCATGAATCACTAGTAGGAATGTGCACATACATGACTAACAGACTTCGTCATAATAAAAGCCCGATTCGTCATAAATATTCTTTTTGTGACGAATTAGTGACGAATTTTGGTTCATCAAAAATGGAGCGTCACATTTGTTGCACGGTGACGAAACCGAATTTTTCGTCATGGAAGTGCTTTCATCCGTGATGAAGACGTTTTTGTCGTAGAACCGTTTCCCTTCTATGATGAAACCGAAATCGTCACTGTTTTCGTCACAAATTGAATGCCGAGCCTTTGTGGGAGCTGATGTGGACAGTGGCACGTGGCAGCATCCACGCTGGAAGCTGACGTGGTAGTGCCACATGGCGGTGCCACGTGGTCGATGATGTGGACAGAACACACTGGCAGGTGACTGGACAGTGCCACGTGGCAGAGTCCACGATGTCAGCTGACGTGGCTTTCCATTGTTTCTCCATGTGTCTGGTTCTAATTTTCCCACGTGTCATCTTCCTGTTAGGCCACATGGCGTATTCTAGTTGATCGACGTGTCTATTTTTCGTTGGTCCACGTGTCTTGTTTCTGTTGGTCCACGTGGAATGTTCATCCACGCGTCCGGTTCGTCACAAAATGGCATAATTCTCCTCCCACACAAAATTAATCCCAGTTCGTCACAAGTCTAGTCTCCATTCGAAGCAAATTTACAGCGATCATTTTGTCACAAAATTAATCCCAGTTTGTCACAAGTCTACTGGACAGAAATCACAGAATTACAACATATTACATTGTTCAAGCTCACAAGCACATATTTTTCAGTTCACAAGCAAATAAGTTCAAGACTGAGAGTTACCACACCGCCGCTCAAGAGCAAGATACGCTTAAGGAGCATATTGTTCTCTTCCTGTTGCTGCTTAAACTCCTCAAACTCCCTTTCAGTCTTTTCTGTCTTCTTCTTCAGTTCGTCTACTTGTTGGTCGAGAGCAGCTGAACTATCTTGTTCAGCAGCAAGTTGTTCCCGAAGCGCTTTCTCTGTAGATGTCTCTGTTTTGGTGGAGTTTGTCGAGATACCAATATTCTTCAAAAATTGGGTGTTGCAATTGCCTGGGAGAGGACCTTGGAAACAAGGTCAAGACTAGACAAAGGTGCTGCGCCACAAGAATGAGTTACTGCTCGCATAGTTTCCATAGTAGACTGCAAAATTCAAGAATTAAACATTAGGTTACACATAGTGGAAGATGACTTAAATTGAAATTAAAAAAAATCATAAATAGAGAGACCAAAGATACATGGATTAATTCAAAATAAGTAATGCATAGATCTTCCTGATAATGGTACTATCTGCTACTTCCTAATGCTGCTGCCTACTGATGATAATAAGTAATGCAGATGCCTACCACGGCTTAAACTTCACTTATTCATAACAAGTACTTGACATAAGCATAATGAGGGGAAAAACCTACAGTAGGGCATAGGTAACCACAAACATATTCATTGGTGGAAAATTACAACTTTAAAATGATAATGCTACATTAGGTTACTCCTTCTTTCTGCTCAACATCGCATCGCTAATGCTCTCTTGCCGCCGCTTCTCCTTCTGTTATGTCAATGACATGAGCAGATTTCAAGGAAAGCAAATGAAGGTACTTACAATTGCTTCTCTTGCAGTGTCACTTAGGCCCTTTTTCCTACTGGTATGGAAGTCCTTGAAGACTTCCACTGCATCAAGTTCTTCATCAAGTTCATCATGTTCTTCATCAACTTCTTCACCGAGTTCTGCGTCCTTCTTCTTGTTCTTCTCATTCTGTTTCAGATTGGAAATTACACATGTGTGCAACTGTTATACAAAGGCAGTGGGTATTGAATATAAAAGTAACAATAAAACACAACCATCACTACATATGAGTGCAAATGCAACATAGCTACGAGATCCTCGTAGCTGATGGTACCGACTTTACGGTTTCGCTTTGTTCCGCTCGAGAGATTTCCTACAACTTTCATTGTGTTAGACTCCAACACAAGTAGAAAATAGAAAGACTAGACAAGAACTTGATGAGTTCACACCACTTGAGCAGCACATACCTTGTTCTTACCACTTGACCACTTTTCGACGAGTTCACACCACTGTGCATCAGTCATGTAAGGGACAGGAGAGGTCGTTTTGATCTCATCAGCAGGGACGCCATTGAAGTAGGCTTGCTTCAACCTGTACCGCACTGCCGTACCCCAGACTGGAACACACTAACACATGCTTCCTTTGTTGGGTTGTTAGTGGTGTCAATGGCCAGCCTCGCCTGCCAAAGTGTTAATGCAAATCCATTACTAAGTTGCTCAAGGCAGAGTTGAATGTAAGAACAAGAGTGTATATTTATACTTACAGATAGCCTTCCCACAAATCCCTCAAAATGTTCAGTCTCTTTCTTGTATTGTTTCCAATGCGTCAAAATCGGTACTTGACACCTAACTACTACACCTGCCTCTGATGCAAACTTGGTAGCTTGCACTGGTTCATGTGGCCTTCTGTTCCCCTCGACAACAGAGATGGCCATCCTTCTTCCCATCGACCGGTCATTTTGTCAAGCAAAACTCCCTAGTTGTCGACCTCGGCTTCCTCGCTCTTGTTTGCATTGGTACTACAGCTTTCATACATTCAGATTGTTAGAAATCAAACAGTGATATCAAATAGTGAGAATTGATTGATGGTCATGTAAGTATAACCAACCTTCATCAGTGGGGTCATTTTGCTGACCGGTCTGCTCTTCGCCATGGCTAAGGTCATCTGGACATGTCCAGTCCCTTAGAGGGCTAGGATGGCTGTCCACACCAATGTCTCCAGTCAATTCAACAAAGCGTACAGCTTCACCGCCATTGTTTTCCGCTGCTGGTGGCAAGGTGTGTTCACCTTGTGCAGATGTGCGCTGCCTTTTAGACCGAGTAGAAACTCCAAGAGGCACCTCTGTTGGTGGAGTTGAATTCACTCTCTTAGATTGCCTTCCCCCAGGACCCATATCAGCGCTGCCTTTTGTCTTTTTGGCACAGACTTTTCTACACGTAGTTGGAACAAGAGGTTGAAATTGGAGAAAAAACATAACCAGTAAGCATGTCCACAAATTAACCAAGTATATACACAACAAAGAATTGCATTGCTATCTACCCCCCTCCCTCCCATCACAAGCCAAGATAGAAGAAGCACCTCAATTGCGAGGGGTACTGGCTCCTCTTCTAAATCTGTATCTGTATCACCACCTCCCTTAACTCCCTCTCCGGCTTTAGGGAGATATTCCGATGAATCAGAACCTTCAGCGTGACTACCCTTGCTGCTTGACTTTTTTGCCTTTGCAAATGCAGTTTTTGTGCACAATGATTTTAGACCAGAAGCTAAAGCATTGACGCCAAGTTCCATTCTTCTAACATTCTCCATGATATTTGCGTCCCGCGCTCGTTCATAACCATTTAGTGGCTGTTCTTACATGTGTAAACACATGTTTAGAAATAGAGTACTAGATAAATTAAAAATTTAAGCACATCATATAGATTACAGAGACAGGCATCGATTCAACCACTAACTACAACTTCTAGCACTAGAATGTCAATATAACAGAGCTGGAATGTGCAAATAAGGGAGTAACTACAACTTGTATCGAACCCATTACTAGAATACAGCACATGTCAACTTCAATCAACTAGAAAACATGTAACCCTAGCACTATCCAAGGTTCACCCCCTAGAATACAGCACACATCGTCACGGTAAAAGGATTTTGGGGTACCTCTTGCTACGCTGCGTCGGCCTTGGCCTCTTTTCATCGTGCTCGCAGATCCGGAGTGGCGGGCGTCGACGAAGGGGTAGCAGATCCAGTGCACCGGGCGTCGACGAAGAGGTTGCGGCTTGGGCGTGGAAGCTGTCGACGAAGGGGATCCAGATCCGGTGGCGTCGTCGAGGTGGTTATGGCGCGGCGCGTCGCCGAGGAAGGGTTGCGGGTCGTGTGTGGCCGCGGCGGGATTCGGATCGGCGGTGCCGCCGCCGAGGCGGTTCGCACCGCTAGCGTGGCGGTGTCGGCGAAGGGAATCCGGATCCAGCGGTCCGCTGCCGAGGCGGTTCCGCGCCGTCGACGGGGCTGGTGTTGGCGAAGGGGATCCGGATCCGGCCGGTGCCATCGTCGAGGCGGTTCTAGCGCCATCGGCGGGGCTGGTGTCGATGAAGGGGATCCGGCTCCGGTGTCCTCGTCGATGGGGTGGCAGCGACTAGAGTTCGGAGAGGGAGGCGAGAGGGTGGCGACGGCTGCAAGGATGCGGGCAGTTTTATTTGGCCACAACAGGGTTCAAAATACCACAAATTTGGTGTGGCGCGCGGCCCCAAATTTTTGAGCGGGGACTCCGCTCAAAATGCTTGGCGCACTGCTCAAATTTTCGAGCGGGGACTCCGCTCTAGCCCCGATATAGAAAAGAAACCCTCGATTTTTTGGATTTTATATTGATAGAGTTCCGTGTCTTAGCATAAAGTTGGATACATCAGTTCCAACTTTTTTGTTGTACTGTGTCTTAGTTACGTAGGTTTTTCTGTGCCTCCTCGAGCCAATCCGTACATCATCATCACCTTTGCCGAGAGATACGCAAAAAAATACGGCCCATAAAGAACTACTATCTGCTATTCCATCAACACCACCGTTCGCTTCTACTACAAGTGCACAAACTGCTCTCTCAACTACAACACCTGTCAGTGTTACAGAGGTGAAAAATATACCCCACTGCTATTGTCAGTGTTACAGAGGTTAAACACTTATTATACATTTTTTTGCCCCACACATTGTATTACCTCTAACTGTTTACATATCTGTTTTAAGGTTGTACTAGCATTGCACTATAATAAAACACCGGAACAAACTCTTGCATTGCCCACAGCCTCTCTGACTACGTCATCGACAGAACCGCCTAAAAGGTAATATTCTTTATTCCAATATTACTGTTCGATAAACCAAACAAGGAACATCAGTTTCAAATCTGATCCTTTTGCACTTGTTTATTATTCATATTTGCAGAATTCTTTGACCTTCCAAAAAGAGTAAAGCTACAATAGAATTATTCCCTGATGCAAAACAGTAGACCACTATAAAAGCTACAAAGTAATACATTACTCACTACGCTGCTCCCTACTGCGAAAAATTTGATGAGGTACAACATACTCACAACGATTTCTACATCTTTTCCCCTCTTCCAGGAAGAGTGCGCAGCTTGTTTCCAGTGAAAATTATGCCTCTACACCACACCGCCAGCCTACAATGCTTATCACAACTACGATGATGTTGATACAGCCTTCGCTCCCACCAGAACTTCTGTTACACTATCTACTACCTTGCTATCTACAATTTATATATCACTACGCTTCTCTGCAAATTAAATAATCTCTTCTGCTATTCGCTATAGCTGCACAACAAATTGCTTTATTATCTACCTATTCCCATACCAGAGCTTCGATTTGCGCCAATAAATGCTGCATTAGACCACCCCAAACCCTAGTTAAGAAAACCGGACGGACCACCGATTGAACCGGAGAAAACCGGAACCAGAGAGTGCACCGGTTCGGTTTGGCTCAAAGACCGTCCGCGTAATCGGACCAGAAAAAACCGGGTGAACCGGTCGGTTTTTGCAAGAACCGGTGGACCGGGCGGTTTTCATCGAACCGAGCAGTTTCTGCAAAGGACCAGAATACCCCTAGTTGTGCCTAGGGTTTAGGGGCAAAACTGGAAAAAAAATGAAATAAATCCCCCTCAGTCCACTGGACTGGTGGCGGTGGCCTCTCAGTCAAATCTTAATTGCTCCCCTCGTGCCGCCCCCGCCCCCGCCGCCGGGTGGTTGGCCTCACCGTCTCCGCCTCCGCTGCGTCTCACTCGACGACTGGGCGTGATGGGTCCGATGTCGCCTCCTCGCTCAAGCACTGCCTCGCGGCGTCCACCTCTGGTGCATGTTGTCGTCTCGTCGAGCCGCTCCGGCGGTGCATGGACCGGGCAAGGGATATGCTTGAGGTGAGAGTTCTACATCCCATTTTTGATGTTGTGCCCATTTTTCGGCAAACAGAAGTAGTGATTTAATGCCAGTGGTGCTGCTTGATGCAAGAGGATAATCAATGTCTTGCTTGCCATAGAAATTGCTGCAAAGAAATAGATGTAACTTCAATGTAAATGGTGCTAACTAGCAATAGATAGTTATGAAGCTCATATTCATAGTAAAACTATGCATCTTTCTGTTATTAAGCAATAAGCACAGGCTGTTTGGCTCTTGGCATAACTCCAATCCTTTGCTTTATCTTGTAGATGAATGAAAAACGGTTCGTTTATCCATGCAGCAATCAGCGTAAATCGAAGCACTGGACGTGCCACCTGTAATCCATTACCTCCTCCTTCCGATCGTGCTGTGCTCTATATTTAAACCAAGCACCGGACTTTGTCAGATGGCTCTATATCTTGCTTTTACGCTTTCTTGTGTCCGTTCACTTTCACGTTCTGCTCTCTCATTTCCTCCTCCTTCCGATCATCATCTCATTTAGGTATGCACAAACTAAATGCGCCAGTTTATTAACTCAATAGCATTGTTCTCTACCTTAATCATATTTGGCCTTCTACCATAAGATCTTTTTTTCTCTTTGAACTTTTTGTGTTCAACATATTACTTGTTAAATCATTAGAATCCATGCTGTGAAACTCCTACAAAAATAGGCTACAGATAC
Source organism: Melocanna baccifera (assembly GCA_036346265.1). Lineage (NCBI taxonomy): Eukaryota > Viridiplantae > Streptophyta > Magnoliopsida > Poales > Poaceae > Melocanna > Melocanna baccifera. The sequence continues at coordinate 68,583 of JAYEVJ010000125.1, read as the reverse complement.
TTCCTTTAATCATGTACATTTCCTGAAACCTCACAGCTTTATATATCACATTAGTTTTTACCACCAGATTTTGTTCTTTCAGTATAACACTATTGCACCTCCTACCAGTTCACAGATTTACTAATTACTAAAACACAACTATCTTCTTTCCACAAATTTACTGTTACTAGGTTGCTATTACAGTTTACATGCTGCAACCCTTTTGCTCTTTTTATATCTATCATGTTTTCGACTTGTAGTACGCCAGACTACCATTACTTTTCCCTTACTTTTCTCTTTCGGTTTTTTTCCAAAACTAGACCTATCTAATCTTCACCTTTTCCTATTAAACAGATGGTTTACCTAAGACATTCAAAACCAGAAGATCTACCAGGATGGCCCATGCTATTATGGCAGATGCCACTAAACAACATCAGCCCGTTTTCCATTCAATTACTCACTATCTTGACGGTGAAGAATATGAATGGAAAACATGGGTGACACTAAAGCCACTACCCATACGACCTGACGAAGACCAGACATTTTACGGCAATAGGATTGAAGAAGAAGACGCCGTACAAGACGTTGCCAAACGAGCAATCCGCTATCTCCGCTGCTACTACAACACGGAATTCACCCAATCGCCATATGAGCTGGTACCTCAAAGACCAATTAGAACACTAACCCTGTTTACACGAGGACCAGCACAACACAATGATCCGTGCATAAAAGTAGCAGCACAACAGATTATTTACCAAGAAGCATTGTACACAAGAACCCTAGATGAAACGAAGACCTACACTATCGTCTTCATGAATCTCAACAAAAAGTGCAACAGCTTATGCAGGAACTTCAGTTCTTTTATATGATAGAAGCGGGAGAGCAATCAGTTTGTGGAGAATCCCCCAACATCCCCACTAGCACTCAACCACAGCAACAACAAAGAAGACTAACCGCCCAAGAATACCGTAACAAATTCCACCATCTACATCCGTAGAAGCACCACCAAACGACACCAACTAGATGCAGCAAACATTCAATGGTACCAAACTAACCAATCTTACTTATAGTCAACATATTACAGACCTTTGTTTATGCATGCCTTACTTTTAGCTCTAATACAATCACTGATACTATTCCTTTGATTCCTTCCTTGCAGCAAATTTCGGTGATGTGATAACAACAGATGATGACTTCCTTCCGCATCACCCGCAATACTTATTACAACTTTTGTTATGCAACATACCAATACCGCTTATGTATTTCATGCTACCAAAGCTGCTACCTATTCAGCATATCCATTTTGCTGTGCAGAATGTAATCGCATATGTTCTACCTATCACCCAAACTATCTTTACTGAATCCTGCTTCATTATAACTCACTATATTGACTAATGTACATTCATTCCAAAACACACTAGTGCTCAAACCTTTTGCTTTTATCAATGCATAATATCGCTCTTTTCACACATTTACATAGTAACTTACTCTTATAATTTTACCTATATACCTAGTTTGTTACTATGAATGTACAAGTGAGGTGTTACTATGAATTCCGTCCCCCAACTCTCCTTCCCCTGGTCGCCGCCGCGCTACTAGCCTCTCTTGCCTGCTTCCATCTCGCTCTCCCCATTCAGCCGTCGCCCCCCAACCTCCGTGTCCTCGCTAACCGCCCCCATCTCTCCTTCCTTCCAGTCGCGCGCTTCTCGGGTGTCTCTTGCTTCACTAGCCTCTCTTGCCCGCTTCCCTCTCTCTCTCCCCCCATTTAGTTCGTCCGCCCCAACCTCCAGGTTTTGCTAACCGCCGCCGTCCCCCATCTCTCCTTCCCCTGGTCGCCACCGCTTCCTGGGTGTCTCTTGCTTCACTAGCCTCTCTTGCCCGCTTCCCTCTCTCTCCCCCCATTCAGTTCGTCCGCCCCAACCTCCAGGTCCTGCTAACCGCCGCCGTCCCCCATCTCTCCTTTCCCTGGTCGCCACTGCTTCCTGGGTGCAGTGGCGCCATGTCCCACTGGGCCGAATCCTCTGGCGGTAGCATGGCGTCGAGGAGGATGCATGGAGACAGGAGCTCCCGGACCGCGGATCCCACGGTTCCGGTTGGTGAAGAGACCGGCCTTCCATTGGTGCCTTGCCCGGACTGCAAGCTTGCTAGGGTGATCGAGCGATGGTCTAAGAAGGAGAACCACAACCTTGGGCGTGTCTACTTCAAGTGCCCGAGGGATGGGGTGAGCTTCTTTGTCAGTTCTTTGGTGATTTTGGCAATGCTCGAGTTAATTTTTTTTAATTTTTCCAGTATGTGAAACACTGTGGGTACTACAGATTCTAGAGGCAGTATTGTGAGCAGTTGAAGGAGTTAGAGGTGATCCAAGTCAGGCAATTGCAATCAGCAGAGGAAGAGAAGGAGGAAGGAAGTGAAGGCCGCTCAAATGGCAAAGCTGACAGGAATGCAATGGAACTTAACCTGTAGAAACTTCAGTGGAAGATGAACATGTTAATTCTTTGTTGTGTTCTGGTTGTTGGATTTGGAATCATGTATGTTGTATTGAAGTAGGTCATCCACATGTCTTGTGTCCGGGCAAGCACAAATTTATATGAATACAGTGCAGTTTTAGAATGCTTCAGTTGTGTTGAGTTTCAGTAATTCAAAACTGCTTAATTAAAGAACTCACACAGCTACAATGAGACTGATGTTCAAATGAAAATGCTAAGCATGTTACAGTGCAGTTTTAGAATACATGTTTTCCCAAAGGTTATACATGAAAAATCCTACAAGACATCATCATCTTCACACATGTCATTTACGCCATTGTCACCGCCACACAATCTTGCATAATAGTGTCATCTTCATCATCGCTGTCTTCAAGCATGTCAACTTCCCTCTTACTTCTTATAAGGTCTGCTAAATTAGCTTCAATGACAGTGGCTTCTCCATCATCCACATGGTGCGAAACCTGATCACCATCACCCTCATGCACGTCATGCTCTGTGTTAGAATAGTGATCATCTTGGTGCACTTCATGCTCTTTTTCAGCCACCTTATACATATCCCTATGTTCAAACTTTTGCACAACCCGCCAAGCTTTGCCCAAGGAGGTGTCCTGCAAATAAAATATCTTCCTTGACTGTGTTGCAAAAATGAAAGGGTCATCCTTGGACCAGAATGACTGAATGTTAATGGATTTGAAATGTCCATCATCTCTAATGCCTACAGTCTTGCCAACTTGATTGTACCAGTCACATCGGAAAAGAACCACCGTCCTACGGGCTTGTAGATTGGAGTTATACTGCAGCTCAATAACCTCTCTAAGGACACCATAAAATTCCACTGATTTGCCTCCATGTGTGCCATCGGTCATGACACCACTATTCTGTGTCTGCAGGTTTTTCTCACGGTCAACACTGCTATACCTGACTCCATTGACAATGCAAGCTGCACAGCTCTTGACTCGGAGATCAGGACCACATGCTAGTGCATGCAAACCTTCAGTGACCTCTGTTGGTTTCTCTTTACGCAGCTCCACGATTTGCACACAAACATAAAACCACCACCACCACTAAATTGTGGTATAATTCTGCCAATGATCAGCCTAACACAATTAAAATATGCTAATCACTTACATGAGACTTAAACCATTTTGGAAATTCTGATGCTAGCCTCCCACAACATCACGTGCCCCTTCTTTCTCTAAATGTTGTCCAGATATGTTGTAGGACATATAAGGATTATTAGGAACATTTGATATGTAATATAGGAAACAAGAAATCAGCATATATAAAATCATACTTACTCCACATATGGTTCAACCTCGTCGCAGTTATTAAGCACATACCAAACTAGCTTGTCCATGATTTTATCATCGATGTGTTGTACCCTATTCTTGCCAATGAGCTTAACACCATGCATGAAAACAGAGGTGTCACCATCTAATGGCCCATCATGTGACATATTTACATCCTGGTTATATCTTGTGTCAACATCCTCCATGTACCTCTCACAAAATGCCAACGTCTCACTTTCTACATAAGCCTCCGCAATTGATCCTTCAGGCCTCGCCCTGTTCTTTACGAGATTCTTCAACGTGCCTAGTCGCCGTTCTATTGGGTACATCCATCCATACTGTACGGGGCCTCTAAGTAGTGCCTCGTCAGGTAGATGGACAGCTAAGTGCACCATCACATCAAAGAAGGCCGGTGGAAAAATCTTCTCAAGCTTGCATAAGATAAGTGGGATATCCTCTTTCAGCTATTTCATGACATCTTTCCTTAGAGTTCTACTACACAGTTGCCTAAAGAAGTTCCCAAGGTCTGAAACAGCTTTGTATACATCTTTGGCAACAAAACCTCTTAAGCCTGCAGGTATGATCCTTTGGAGCAGGACATGGCAAGAATGAGTTTTCAGTGCCAACTACCTTGGAACCATCTGCACTTATGAATTTTGCTAGGTTGGCGTGCATAACCATCCGAAACTTGACACCTTTAAGGAACTTGCAAAATTCTGCTCTTTGTTGTTGCGTCAAGACATAGCGAGCTTCTGGGATTTTAACCGAGCTACCTTGCTGCACACAGTGGAATTCGTGCCTTATGCCCATATCATGCAAATCTAGCCTAGCATTGACTGTGTCCTTTGTCTTGCCCTCGACTTTCAGCAATGTCCAAAGAAGATTGTCACATATGTTTTTCTCAATGTGCATGACATCAAGATTGTGTGGCAGCAACAAGTCCTGCCAATACGGTAGCCTCCACCAACCAGCTTTGCGATTATAAATTACTGGCTCCACATTCTTTCCACGCTTTCTTTTCTTGCTTGCATCGTGCTTACCTGGTCTGACATCTTTCACCTTCCCGAGTTCCTCAAGGACCTCCTCTATAGTGAACTTTCCTGACTCAACTTGGTTTTCACTGTGTCCATCAAAATCCAAGATTCTCCGCCAAGCGTGTCCCCTTGGAAGAAAACGACGGTGGCCAAGGTAGCCTAACTTATTCCTTAGGGGTCTTGACAATGGATTTTTGTCGCAATGAATACATGCATAATAACCTTTTGTAGTTCAGCCTGACAAGGTGCTCAATGCTGGATAATCATGTATGCACCAAAGCACGGCAGCACGCAGATCGAACTTTGAAGCACTTACTACATCATAAGTGCTGACACCCTTCCATAGTTGAAGCAGTTCTTCTATAAGAGGCTCCAAGAATAAATCAAAATCCTTTCCTGGAGAGGTTGGACCAGGGATCAGTAAAGACATAAAGCAGTTTGATGGGTTGACACATTCCCATGGTGGTAGGTTCAAAGGTGTAACAAGAACAGGCCACATACTATATGCCGCGCTAAAGTTGCCAAATGGATTGAAACCATCTGTAGCGACGGCAAGTCTCAAGTTCCTTGCATCTCTTGCAAAAGTTTCATGGTTCCTATCAAAGTCCTGCCATGCCTCCCAATCTGCTGGATGGCTCATTTCATTGTCGCTCGGCGTACGCTTAGTCTTGTGCCATTGGGTGTCCTCTGCTGTTCGGCTTGAAGCAAAGATCCTTTTCAACCTTGGTATTAGTGGAAAATGCCTCAAAACCTTATGAGGAACCCGCTTGCTGCCATCTGCATCCTCCCATCTAGACTCACCGCATTTTGGGCACACTTCTATTTTGGCACAATCCTTCCGAAACAACACACAGTTATTCTTGCACACATGGATCGATTCATACCCAAGGCCCAATTCAAGAATATATTTCTTTGCCTCGTCATATGATTTTGGTAATTCGCTCCGAGGGAATGCTGAGGAAAGCAGCTTCAATAATGCATTAAATGCTGTATTACCAATTCGATAGTGGGACTTGATATGGAGCAACCTCACAAGGAAGGAGAATCTTGAGTGGCTAGATCCAGGACATACTAACCGCTTCAAATCTCCAAGCACTCTATCAAACTTTGGCTTTTGTCCATCCTGCTCTGCAGCTGTGTACAATTCTCCAACTAAATCAACATCTGGCACTCTGTTATCGTCGTCGTCGTCTTCCTCATCCACTGCAATCCAATCATCATGATGACATTCATGCAGATCTGATGGTTCTACAATGTCAGCAGCTAAAGATTCCCCATGATGAATCCATCTGGTGTATGTCGATGACATTCCAGAAATATGTATGTGGTCATGCACTTCTGCCTAAGGCCGTAAAGTCTGGTTAAGACATCGACGGCACAGGCAAAGGATCTGGGTTTGCTCCGGGTATCTTTGTCTAACAAACTCCATGAATTGTTCAACTCCATGGATGTACACAGGTGTGAATTGTCTCCCATTTACCCAGCTTATGTCCATCTGTTGTAGCATAAGTATGCAAAATCAGATAAAACAGTGGAAAGTGACAAATCTAACACTAGAACAAATAATCTGTGGAGGGCGTCTCTGCTGCGACACACACCTGACCGGGACGCCAACGCCGCCGCGCCCGACCGGGAAAGCTCCGCCACCTCGCCACAAAAAGGCCGCCACAGCCACCACACCAGACCGGGGCGGGGCTCCTCCTCCGCCGCCGCCTCTCCGCAAGTCAAGGGAGCGGACAGAGATCCAAGTTTACTAGACGGGGATTCCAATTTGAGTCAACGTGGAGGGGAGCCACGGAGTATACGGTACTATTATATTTACAATGAGACACCAACGCAAGTGATCATGTAGCGCAATGGTAAAGCCGTTCTTTGCTCTCTACAGGTCCCGGGTTCGATCCCGACCTAGAACATTTTTTTTTGCAAAATATTAGTTGCGGGAGTTACACGTGGCTGCCACGCAAGTCGTCCAGTCCCACAATACACGTGGCAGATCGCTGCGGACAGTACACGTGGCATGATGGGCCTAGGCCCCACAGTAATACAAGACATGGACAAGGGCTGCTCGGAGACTTATGACAAAAGTATGTTCGTCAACTATCTTATAATGGTTTAATGACGAAGTCCTGTTCGTTACAGTTCGAAAACAGAGCATCACAAATGAGTAATGCGAGCCGCGTGTGTCATCTGTGACGATATCTGTGTTGTTCAATGACGCATTTTTGAGTTTCGTCATAAATAGTCAGTGCCCGAGGTCCGTCACTAATGATCCATGACGAAACACAAAAGTTCATCATAGTTAGGCATTGTTCAGTGACGCGATTTTCATTCGTCACGAGAAATTCGTCACAGATGTGCACATTTCTAATAGTGAATTGAGGTGGCATGGCAATGCGATGCGGTGGCTAGAGCGGGTCGACGAACAATGGCTGAGCGGCAGGAGCTCATTGGCAAAATGGAGACAGCGGTGCACGGGTGAGCGGCAACCAACGATGTCGGGGACAAAGGCAAACGCAGCGCTGAAGACGGAGATGATGGCTGCTGACAAAGAAGACAACAGTGGCTCCTAGGGCGACTGCTGTGAGCTACCAGAACCGAGGGCGGTCATGGCTATATAAGCACTGCACCTGAGGATATCCAGGATGAGCACGACCGAGAGGCCAAGTCGGAGATAGCAGCGAGAACTCGGCTTGAGTGCGGAAACTTGGGCGGCAGCAAAGCCCTCCCCCGTAACGATAATGAACATTAGCTCTGCTGACGGATGAGCGACGCGTGGCAGATCAAACAATCGGATAGCAATGGCTCATCGCATAGATGAATAGTACGCTACCCTTCAGATGGATGACACGCGTCACTGGAGGGGTCTAACGGCCGATGGAAAACTCAGCTCGGATGACTGACATGCGAAAAGAAGAGGATCAGATGACTGATGTTCAATGGGCCAGGATGAACAGTAGCGGGCTCGGTCCATTACTGTTAATAGAATTTTTGGGCATTTTCAAATTTTAGAAATTCAAATAAAAATGAGCTCTAGAAAATAGCAAATAAATCCAAAAAAAGTCTAGCACAAGGAACCCAAATAAAATATTTCTAGCGCATGTTAATGTATATTTTATTCATATTAAATACTTTTAATTAATTAAAATTCATTCTAAGCTTGAATTTAATCAAGAAAAAATTTCAAATGGAGCATTTTCTTTTAGAAGCTTCAAATAAACTCTGAAAAATTAGGATGTTACAACTTCAAAGCTTATTGGCAACAATATTAAGGGACAAACTATGGAAAAAAACTGATAAAAATGAAGCATAAGCTTGCCCACAAGCAGACGACAGTAAGACGCGGCCTACTCGTCCTGGTCCTCACCGTAGTCAAAGTCGTCCCCTTGTAAGATGATAAAGCAGGGATGAGTACAAACTTGTATTCTGCAAGTCACACCGAAAAACTTGTATTCACCCTAATAAGGAATCCACTAGATCGGGGCCCTCTTATGCCATGTGAGACTTCTCATGGCCTTCTTCACGCTCACATCCAGCCTATAGCGACACTCAGGTTGGGACCCGCTAATTAGTCAGCCAGGAATGTTCCATACCAGTCTTGTTGTAGTACAATTATGTTTTGTAGCAGTAGCTCATAGACCGGTCTTTAATTGACTTAGGCTCTAACCACAATCCCCTCGTGCTAAGTATACACGTTGAGCCACCGATCTACAATGTATATTAGCAAGCACCAACCATCTAAAATAGGTTTTATATTTTATTTTCAAATATTCTATAAACCTTCTTGACTCACTGAGGTCAAGAATACATTTAAAAAGCTTATCATTTTGTGAAAAAGTTGTCTCAACCTAAAGTTATATCTACGTAGGTCTAAGATTTTGCTACAAGAATTTTCTAGTCATACTAATGTACTAATTATAGTTTTAGCCTAAGGTGACAAGGTACAAGAATTTGCAAAGTCAAGGGAGACATAACAATTGGGTATTAACTAAAGTAATAGCTGAATTTAAGATACAGGGAATAAAAATTAAGCATGCAATATAATATAAAAATGATCAAAATGAACTGAGATCAATATGATCAAGGGCAACTGACTTGCCATGCTCTGTAGTTTGATATGAATCATTGTCGTAAAACTCTCTGAAATCATCGTAGTCTACACATAAAAATAACTCTCTAAATTCAAATAAAATTCCAATGATCTCCAAAATTTGAAACTATTGCATATTTGGATATATCTTAATTTTATATGAATTTAGAAATTTGAATAGGCTCAATCGAAGTTAGAATGAAGGAGAACGAGCCTTTGGAAGTTTAAATGCTAATTAAAAAGAAAAACTAAAAATTTTGGACTTATTTTTCTGAAGAAAAAGTTATTTATGACATCAGCAAGGAATTAATAGAATTTCTTTTCTATAGAAAAATCAGAATTATGATGTCTGCATGGAATTTAATTTTTAGTCGAATTAAATTTTCAAAGAAATCCTGATTTATGACATCATGCTGACATCGGCCCTACACGTGACATGTAACGTGGCAGATTTTGCTGATATGGATGCCATGTGTCTAACATATGGTGTTGTCATGGCTTGGGGTTGGCTCTGTGCTGACGTGGTGTGCCACGTGGCTGCCACGTAGTGGCCATGTGGACTTGTGCCACGAGGTGCCACGTGGGCGTGCAGTCTGACGATGCGGGAGGTGCGCGGGATGGCGCCCGTGTGGTGGCCTAGCGCTGAGGTGGAGCGCCATGTGGCATCGCCGGCGAGAGGCGGGCTGTGGGCCCGATGGTCGCTGGAGATACGGTCCACGGCGACTACCAGCGAGTGGTGCATTAGGAAGGGAGGTGTGCGAGGAGTGCGTCAATGTACGGAGGCATTGCCGGAATCGGCTGGAAAGTGGCAGGCAATGAGCAAGGGCGGCAGCCGCGCTCGGCTTCTGCCGAAGTAGGACCTTCGGCGGTGGAGAGGCATGATGAGGAGGTGGGCGAGGTTGGCCTTGGTGTGGGGAAGGAGATGGCACCAATGGCAGGGCGTGTTAGGGCTATGGATGGCTAGGATTGCTCATCAGTGGCGGACTGAGCTTGGAGGTGGAGGCGCACGGTGAGGGAACACTCGGGTGCTCGGGGGAGGAGACTGAGGGAGGGGTTTGGGGCAGTTTGAGGAGGGGGTGCTAAGCGGGGGTTTAAATAGGGCCGAGAAGGGGTGGTCATGGTTGGATCGCTTGCCGTAGATGGCGGCGGTGGAATTATGTTCGGAGGAGGAAAAAGGAAAGGGGAGGAAGGTGAGGAAGGAAGTAGGGCCGAGATTTGGGGGATTTGACCTAGCGGCTTGTGCAGTTTCCAAAGCTGAGGAGAGGGAGATGGAAAGGGCCAGATTCGACAGGAATTGCTCGTTGTTAAAAAAGAAAAGGGGACAGTGGAGAGAAAGGAAGGTGGTGCTTCGCTGGGAAGACAGAACTGATGGGTGGGGCCCACCCTTTAGTGAGAGGGGGAGAAGGAAAGAGGGGCGGTAGGGATAGGGCCAGCACGGGGCTTGGGCGCAACTGAAGATGGCACGGGCGGTGACGCGGACACGTCCAGGTCGTCCACGCGTCGCCCGGAGGAAGAGGCGGGAATGTTTGAATTTTAATTTTTTATTTTGATTTTCACAAAAACCCAGAAATGCAAATAAAAAGCTGAAAATAGTAGGAAAATCCAAATAAAACCTAGAAAGTTCCTAAAAATTTAGAACAGGCAAGGAACCCAAATAAAATAGTTTTATCTTGAATTGACTGTAGTTACACAATTAATTTAATAACTTACTTTCTATGCTTGATTTTAAGATTTTAGAAAAAAGTATTTTTTAAATCCAAAAAATCCAATAAAATAAAATAAATAAAAGGAAAATTTTGATGTCATCGACACCCAAGCGCCATTGTTTAACTAGCTTGTTGGCATGTTCCATGTACCATACATGCAATCTCTAGCAAGCCAGTCCTAGGGTTTGGAGACGCTTTATCGGGACGACCAACGACAAGTCAGTCGTATGATTGTGAGATACTTGGTGTAGGAGATAAAGGGAATTCCCCTTCAAGAACAACGAGGATGCCATGAGGTACTAGCATATAGTGACTTCACTGCACACTACACCACAAGGAACATGGACATAGTTGCATCAAACCTGAGTTGGTCAGAGAGTGCTCGGGTCAATGTTTAGCTAGCTTGATTTTACACCAGTTGATTAAAAAGCCTTATTTAATGCTAAATCAAGACGATGTAGTGCCAATTCTTGAGCATTTTGAAACAACAATTAATTAATATGTAAGCAGAACCTAAATTTATTGGCAATTGAGCTGACTGTATCGTTTGGTGAATTTGGAATATGTTTCAAAAATTAATATGCCAACTAAACCAGAATTGTTAGGAAAAATAGGTCATCCATGTGGCATAACATGTTCTAAATTGAAGATTAGATGCAGATGATGAACCAAACCCTAGTGGCATCCATGCCACTCTCCCAAGCACTAATATATGATTTGTGAAGCGGTACGCATACACTTCACTACTTCATCAGTAATTTCTGGTAGGATAGGGAGACATTTGACTTAATGTACACCAATAGTGTGCTGCATATACACACGAATATATAGAACTTGCATCTGCTAGACCATGCCCTCTAAACATGAATTGAATAGATAAAGAAAGATAACAGGCACAAATGTGAGGAGGCGGTGTGCTCAGGCCTAGGGGTAGGGGCGGCGGCCTCGAGGAGGAGGGGCACTAGGCTTGGGAGAGGAGGCGGCGTGGTCGGGGGTGTAGGCGCTAATGGGCTTTGGGGAGGAGGCGGTGCCGAGCTTAGGGGAGGAGGCGGCGTTGGGCATGGGGAAGGAGGCGACGTCAGGCTCGGGGGAGGCGGCGTTCTTGGTGGAGGAGGAGGGCAATAGGCACAAGGGAGGAGAGCCACCGAAATCGGGAGAGGCAACTTCGGGCTCAGGGGAGGTGGTGGCGTTAGAGTGGGGGCTGAGGGAGTAGCGTTAGTATAATGGGGGCAAACCCTAGAGCGCAATATATATAAGGGAATAATCATAGACAGTTCTAAAGTATAACCGTCTGTGATAAGCCAACATCACAGACGGTTCTTAATTGCAATCGTCTATAATAAGCAAACATCACAAATGATTTTACTTTAGAACCATGTGTGAAAATTAAACATCACAAATGGTTTTACTTCAGAACCATTTATGAAAATCAAACATCACAGACGACTCTAAAGTATAACCATCTATGAATATATTATCATAGACGATTCTAAAGTAAAATCATCTGTGATATTCCCTACATATATATGAGACAGTCCGATATACATAAGGCACTCACATATATATGACATACTCTCATATACATATACAAAAGCAAAATCACATACATATGACACATTCTCATATATACAAATGCAAATTCACATATATATCACACATTCTCGTATACATAAATGTAAATTCACATATATATAACTCATTCTCATATACATAAATGCAAATTCACACACGCACACACACACACATATCACATTCTCATATACATAAATACAAATTTACATATATATCATACATTCTTGTATACATAAATGCAAATTCACATATATATCACTCATTCTCGTATACATAAATGTAAAGACAGAACATATGACACATAAATATTTCATTCATCATTCCACTGGCTTATTGTCTTTAAAAATTAGCCCTTCCTGATGATCGACACGTATGTAAGTAGTTTTGTCATGTTGTTCTATCTTGACCCTTATGCCATTTTCAAACGGAGGCAACAAAAATTAATTATATTCTTCCTTGTACACTACATTCTCAACTCTGATAGTCCTTTCTTTCATGAAGACCTATGTGGCGTTTGTTATTTGCCTGGTCGGTTACATAAAAAAATTGAACTTGGTTAGCAAGTATGTAACAGCCCAAGTTTTTTTTTAAAAAATAAAAATAAAAACAATAATAATAAAATAATAATTAACTTAGTTTAAAATAAAAATCAAAGTTATTTGGTTGCCTAAAATTTTAAAATTTTCGCTAACCTAATTTTCTGCTTTAAAGAAAAGAATCTTTCTATTAAACAAAAAAATATTTTATAAAGTAAAATACCCAAATTTCAGTTGAAAATATTTTTATAAGTGCAAAATATCTTTAGAAACTTCTATGAATTTTTCTAAGATTTTTAAGCTTTATTTGCTATTTATTGTGTTATTTTAAAGCTAGAAAAGAAAAATATTTTTTAAAAATAAAATATACTTCAATTAATTCCAAAAATAATTTATTTAATCTTTTCAGGTTCCAAGGATGTTTGTGGAATTTTCTTGAATTTAATTTTTTTTCTTTTTTTCCTTTTCTCTCTTTTCTCTCTCCTCCCTAATCTTTCTTCTTCCTCCTCCAGACCGTTACGTGCTTGTGCAGGGAGGAGCACCACCATGAACACATTTTTGAGCTTTTTCAATCTCTCATAACTCTTGATTTTCTTAACCGTTTTTCACGAAATAAATTGCATTCACTTCCTCTCATCAAGCTCTTTCATTCCCCACCATTTCCCCTCTCATTCATGAGCCATTTCGCGAGAATTTAACCCATGCCATTCAAAGATATGGTCCTTTGATCTTTCTCCTCGGACCTCCTTAGCCCTTATAAAAGGGAGCACCGTAAGCCCCTCCTCATCCTCACTCAACCTCAAAAATCTCAAGTCCTAACTCCCATTTGTTTAGTCGCGATCGGAGTTTTACTTTTGTGTTCCAAGCACCGTTCTTTGGCTTTTTGTGCCTCGTCCAGTGGAGCCCCGCCACTTTTAAGCACATCCCCAGCTTCGCCTCGTCGCGTTCTACGCGGTGCTCACCTCGCCTTCGATGGAGCATCGTCGCCACTGTAGGCAAATCGGGTCCCCGTTCCTCGCGTCGCCACCGACCGACCATGCATGCCCGACCAACACCAAGGTGAGCATCACGTTTCACATGCTCTACTCTTTTTTCTACTGCAACTCTCGCATGTTAACTCCACTCCGTTTGCCCGGAACGTCGATGTCAGCCTATCGGCTACAAAAAGTCTTGTCCACCGCATTTCGCTAGTCCGTTGGCTGAGCCGCTTGCGCTGTTGAGTTCATCTCGACGTGTTCTACGCCGTTCTTCCCTCCGTTTGTCCAAAAACCTTTCTCAAATTTTCGCGCCCGGCACCTAGCCATGGCCGCAAATGGAAGTTCGTGTCCTCGTCTGTCCGGGAATGATTTCAACAATCTGTTCGCGTCAAAACGTGTCAAACCATCCCAGGAGGCTACATTTCAGACGGTTTTGGATTCGCCTCACCAAGCACCAAGATATTGAGTTTTTCCTATTTTGGTACCGACGTTGTTCAAACGACGATTGCATCGCCTTCGGGGAGTTTTCGGCTTAGCCGATAATTTTCCTAGTTTCGTCTCACCGCATTCTAGGCCATGCTGTCCTTACTTCTCCATGTTCTATTCCCGAAAATTATTCTTCTCTCCCACCCTACGTCGTTGTGGCCGTACACATCGTCACCATGCTCTGTTTAACGTGCCGTCACTTCTTACATGTGCCTCGGGTCCTTAGCAACCCATTTTGCTAGTTGGCTTCACCTCTCGTGCCTTTTCTCACCGGCGACACGGCCAAAAACTGCGAAAAGAGCTGCTGTCTGTTACTATTCATAGGAATATTCCTTCGGAATATTGCTGATTTTTCTTTTTCCAGAATTTTCACATCCGGCAATCTTCCAATCGCTCGTTCTCCTTCGTCCGAACTCTGAATCCAGTGATTCAAGTTTCTAAATTCATCTAAATTCATAATCTACCTTTCAGTATATATTTTATAATTTTTGAATTTTTTTATCGGCTATTGGCTGAGTCTCTTCACCGTTGGAACACCGTCGCTACCACCGCCCGAGTTGCGCCACCACTTCAGCTCACCGCCGACTACCTTCTAACCACTTTTGGTAATGCACAAGAGCACCAACACACTCCTCGCAGTATCTTCTCTATTTTTCACACCTTGCCAACCGCCACCATGCGCCGCACTGCCAATGGGCCCACGGGCTTCGGGCGTCGCACCGTCGCACCTACTTGTCACCGTTTGGATGGTCCGAACGTCCCCTGGGACCAGTCAGACTATCCAAACTCGTCTAAACTTTCAGATAGTCCAAACTTCTCCGTGCATCATCCCCGTTCGATTCCCATCTAACAGCCTCCACTAAACCCTTCCCTTCTCTTACCTACTTGGCAAGTCATGTCCATACCCAACCCATGTGACAGCCATGACAGTGCCACGTGGCATGCCACATCAGCACCTGACCACTCCCGACCACTCTCTAAAGCTTTCGACCATAGCCTTCCACTACTACTTTCGACCACCTAAAGATTCACCAAATATAACTACTCCGATCACAGTATAAACTCTAATCCATTTGACCACTATTGTTTTTCTGACCACAATCACTCCCAACCACTACCATCTCCATCTTTCTCCGATCATCAACTACGACCGTTGTAAACCACTGATCACTCTAAATATGTAACTGTCGTAAGCCTTCGACTGTAGTCACTTCCGACCACTGTCACTCTTCACTCTAAGCCTCCGAGTACCTTCGCTTTTTCAGTGAGGAGTAGTTGTAAGAGTACTCGGTAGTCGAAGTCGTAGCTGACTCTGAGTACCTTCGCTTTCCACCATAGTTGCTTTCGACCACCGAGTACGAAGACAACTTTCGACCTCTCCCAGCCATCTGATTCTTAGACTCCAAAGTTCAGACGCTCCGACGTCCGGAGGCTCTTTAGATTCCGTCGTCCAGAGGTTCTTTAGACTCCGACCGTTTGGAGGCTTCTTAGACTCCTACTGCTCAGAGCCTTCAACTTCGACTTCGACCTTCAACCCCAGAGATTTCGACCTTCGAGGACTCCGATTTTGACTTTGACCTTCGGAGACTTCGACTCCAAACTTTGACCTTCGACCTCGAAGACTTCGACTTCGGCCTTCGATCTCGGAGCCTTCGACTTCAACCTCCGTCTTCGAACCGAGCATGGTTGTTTGACCGTTTTAACCTTCGCACCCTCTGACCTCTCTGAACCCTTCAATCTCTCTGACCACTCGAAGCCAGTCTGACCTCTCCAAGCCGTACGATTCTTTCGACCACTCTGCATAAATCCAATTCTTCTGACCACTGTACAATTTCGACCAAGTCTTCGACCGAATCTTCAACTGTTGATTCGACTATGGTTTTGACCATGTCTTTGACTACGCCTTCGATCATGGTTTCAACCATACACAAATATTGTGGCTTCCAACCACTTTTCCTTCACAAAGAAAAAAATTCCAAAAATTTCTTTTATTCATTCCTTTGGGAAATTCAAACCTCCAGAAGCCGTTCTCCTTCATCCTAACTTTGATTGGAACCA
This sequence comes from Melocanna baccifera, assembly GCA_036346265.1. NCBI lineage: Eukaryota > Viridiplantae > Streptophyta > Magnoliopsida > Poales > Poaceae > Melocanna > Melocanna baccifera. The sequence continues at coordinate 52,373 of JAYEVJ010000125.1, read as the reverse complement.
TTCAAATTCCTAAATTCATCTAAATTCATATTGTATCTCCCAGCATATATTTCATAATTTTTAGATTTTATTTAGATTTTATTTGAGTTTAGTTTATTCGGGCTTTTTCACGTGTAGACTACGACTATTCCGAAGAGTATAACCTCGACAAACCTCAGCAAACTTTGAAGCAAGGCAAGTTACACCTTTGATCATGTTGCTCCTAGTAATTTAAATTAATTATGTTGTTTTTAAAACTATTATGCATGCGTACTTTTATTCAAATCTAGTTTAAATTTTGATTTAAATTCTAGTTATACCTAAATCCTTTGCGTATGGCCAGATCTGATATTGAATTTCCTTATGCCTTGTCACATTAGATGAAAACCTAGTTAGTACAATAGTATTGACTAAAAAGTTTGTAGAATTGCTTAGCCATGCTTAGAATGATTTAAATGAGAATATTTATTTCAGTGGGAAATGATGATTTTCTAAAATCTATTCTTGACTTTGGTGAGTCAAGAAGGAATATGAATGTTTCAAAGAAAAATATAACATTTTGGTTTGGACCTAGGCTTATGGTTAGGTGGTGGGTGTTGGCATTCATTGTTGTTTGGTGCCACAATGTTGATTGTCAGGCACGAGGGGTATGTGGAATGAGCCTAAGTCAAGGTAAGGACCGGTCTATGAGCTACTGTTGCAAAGCCATATCATACTACCACAAGGTTGGTATGGGACAGTCCTGGCTGACTAATTTGTGAGGTCCCAACTTTGGTCTTACTATAGGTTGAATGTGAGTGTGACGTAGGTCATGAGAAGTCTCACACGGCACAAGAGGGGGCTCCAACTTGTGGATTCATGTTGTGGTGAAACCTTAGTGGCGGCGTGACCAGGTTGAAGGCTTAGCATTGTAAAAGCCTTGTTATGATTTTCTCAGTCGCACGCCTACGGAACCATGTAATGGCTGACAATATGAGATAATCATATATTGTGGGTAAAGTTGTACAACATCTGCAGAGTGTATAATCTATCCTGGATAGCCGTGCCCACGGTTATGGGCAAGTTGAGTAAGATTTTTCATGGATTAGACTTTGCTTTTCAAAATGGTTTCTGAAAAGGCTTATAGATGGATGGAATCCATGGGAGATTAAGAAGTATATGAATGGATGGAATCCGTATGAAATCTTTTGGAAAAGATGGACCAGGTGGGTACCTGTGAATCGGTTAGTGTTTGGTCAGAGCCTGCACTAACAATATTATTTTGTTAAATTACTCTTTCTATCTATTGTATCAAATTCAGCTTTTAAATCTATTCACTGTATTTACTTTAATTCTGCTTTTTATGCACAAATAACCTATTATGCCTTCTATTGTCAATCCTTATGCATGCATGAACTCTGTTAAACCTCCTGGTGTAGATTGTGGAGTACTTTATGTACTCATGTTGCTTCATTCACTATTTTCAGAGAAGGACTTCATCAACTTTGGTGAGAATAATGACGAATAGGCCACGTCTTACAGTCATTCGCTTGTGGGTAGGCAGGATGGGCTGCTACTTTATGGTTCTTTTTCCGTTGCTTATATTTATTTTTGGTTTATGAACCATTGATGTAAACTTTGACCATCAAGCTCATATTTAGTTAATGAATAAATGTCATTGTGTATGATATGAATCTTTGTTATCCACTGTGTGCACTAGTTTGATCCTAGACTAGTGCGATTTACATAGAGGATCTTAGAGTTGTTGCTCCGGGGTCCGACAAAGTACGGATGGTTTATCTTTGTATCTCATGTTTGAGGTCTATGGTAATGACACCGTACTTGTCAACCTTCATTTGTGGGAGATAGACCCAACAGCACCAAAACAAGGGGATTTTAAAAAGCACGTACTCGAGCTCCTAAATTTCCTTTATGAACCTAAAGTAGGAGTTCCTCAACCTATCGGTACTGAATGCATCTATGTGGACACTGCTTTTCTAATTAGTGTTTTTTACATCCTGAGCCTGCATACAGAATATGTGCCTATTTATGTCATATCTTTGCCATGTCATAACTGTAAATATTGACCATTTTGCCAACATGTTAGCATATCACTTGACAAACTCCTAGCGAGTCGCTCTTTAAATCATTGGTTCAACTGACTATTGTGTTGTCTCGTGATCAAACATCCGGCCGCTTCGGATTCTGTTGTCGAAGCACATCCTTGTGTTGGTCGATATACAAGGACACTTTAGTCATTTGTTGCAAGACTGTGAAATGGGTTTGAGCATACGCATCCATATCTGGAGTGATTGCTTTCCTTCCGATGGTCTCAATACCCTTGAGCCTTCCCTCATGGCAAGATCAAGGCACACCCATCGGTTTGACCTAAACAATGTAATCGACACATAACTTAATGACCTTTTTGGTTGTATATCTTTTAACGATACTGCCCTCTAGTCGAGATCTATTCCGTACATAGGATTGAGAATTCCCATGAGTCTCTCAAACGAGTACATGCTACGTAGGAACACGGACTCACACATCTTTATCTCTCACACAATGTGAACAATAAGATAGACCATGACATGAAAAAACAGCAGAGAGAAATATATCTCAAGATGACATAGAGTCATCACAACCTCATCCTCTTGTCTTTCGGAATCGATGACATTCCGAGCAATTGTGTTAAAGAAATAACACAACCTCATGATTGTCTCATGGACCTGGATCGGCAAAATACTTCTAATTATAATAGGGAGCATTTCTATCATCAACACATGACTATCATGAGACTTCATGCTAATTAACTTTAAATCTTTTATCAAAATAAGTTTCTTATAACATCTTGAAATTTTGCCTTTGATTTTATTAGATTTTCCTAGATTTAAAAATCACTTTTTCTAAAATTGTAAAATCAAGCAAAGAGAGTAAGTTATTAAAGTATTTGTGTTTTTGAAGTCAAATCTAGTTAAAATTATTTTATTGGGGTCCCTTGTCTTTTTTCTGAGTTTATAGGAATTTTCTGGGATTTAAAATCTCCCTTTCCTTTCCCTTCCTTATCTTACCCCGATTGGAATCCCGCCGCCATTAACACCGGTGAGCAATTCCCACCGCGTGCTCTCCTCTCCGCCCTATATAAAGCACTCCCCGGCCTCGCCCCATCCCACACTAGCTCTCGTGCAGCCAAGGGGACCCCACACAGTGCACATCCGCCTCCGCCACCCTCTTCTACTCCAGCGAGCAATCCCCACCGCCTCGGCCACTCTTGAGGAGTGTCGTTGCCTCCATCAGCTTCTCCGCGCCTCGTCAATGCTTGGTGATCCCGCCACTGCCCGAGTACACTATCGGAGGAGCTACTTCATCGGAGCCCAAGCACCGCTGCAGCCAAACCTCACCGCCGACCCCTCTCCATCCACTTCTGGTAATGCAACCGTATAACACTGAAATCCCCTTGCTCTCGTCTTCATATTCAACACTTTTCTGGTCACCGCCGTGCCCCACACCGTTGATGAGCCCTCGGGCTTTGAGCGTCATGCCACTATGTCGAGACTCGAATATGCAAATTCGGACTCTCTATGTATACTGCACTAGTCTAGAATCACGCTAGTGCACACAGTCAAACATAGATGCAATATCATCCATACACACGCTAAAAAAATAAAGGAAAACTTAACTATCGATAAATCTCCAAAGTACGACCTTATGGTCGAGCTTACAATATCACTAGCCCGAAGGGTTTAAAATCTAGCAGCGGAAAACCAATACAAGAGTAGTAGCCATTCGACATGCCCACAGGTAATTGACTGGGAAGCGAAGTCCTAAACCGTGAAGTCACTGAAGTATCCTCACTACTACAAAGCAAGCTATACTAAACGGATACATCACAGACGGTTCATAAAAACCACCTGTGTTAAATTCAATCACAGACGATTCTTAATAATACCGTCTGTGATACATCACAGACGGTTCTAAACTAGAACCGTCTGTGATATTGCAGAATATCACTGATGGTTCTTAACTAAGAACCGTCTGTGATATGTTTCCCACCTCTTACATCCCTAAAATTTCATAATTTCCCGCATGAGTTCAAGTAGGATTCCGTTTTGACACACCTTCAGTAAAACGGGCATAACTTTTGTATACGGTGTCCATTTTTAACGTTCTTATACTCGTTGGAAAGCTAACGATGAGCCCGATCCAAAAAAACAACCCGCTTGCACTAGTCGCCCTCAAAGACCCCCAAAATCGGCTATCTTTAGCCTTAAATTCGAATCAGAAGTTTTTTATTTCTGTTTGTGCGAAAATTTTAGATCTTTCCTTCGAAATTTGGGGTTCATCTCAACTGCAAAGTTGTAGATCTCATCGAAACCTTTCAAATAAGTATATATAAGCTATATAGAACTTTATTATTTTATATTTTGAGACTAGTTGTTTATATCATATCGGTATATATATAGCTAATATCCCAGACGGTTCTTACCAAAGAACCGTCTGTGATACTATTACGGACGGTTCTTAGTAAGAACCATCTATGATAATTTGTTCTCTAACCATTGGACCCGTCAATCCTCCTCAACCAATTCTAGCCAATAGGAACCGACCAACCCACACCCCACGGATCGTAGCTCCCTCCTCTATAAATACTCACGCGAACCCATCCACCCCTCCCTTTAGATGCGTCTTAAGCTACCTCCCTCCATTGTTTCTTCTAGTATTTGATTTTGTGGGGTTTAGATCTCCATCGTAGCTTCCATTGTTGCTACTTTGTTGGGTTTAAGGTTGCCCCGGGAGCTTACAGTGAGGCGGCTGCTAAGAAGGCCTACTTTTGCTTGTGGTGGTGGATTGTTCTCTGCTATGTTCCTTTCATTGTTCTCTTCAGTCTTCATCGTAGCCTCCATTATTGCTTTCATTGTTTTCTGCTATGTTCTCTGCTATTGTAACAGTGGATTGTAATCTTTTGATGTTGTAATGGTGGATTGTAATCTTGTGATGTTGTAATGGTGGATTGTAATAAAAATAAAATATTCTCTGCTATATTTGATATCATATTTGCTTGTTTTCAAAAAGCATAGCTAACATTTCTTGAGGTTAACTGAAAAATAGAAAAAATTTAGGTATAGAATGAACTATCATAAACGGTTTTGTAGTATAAACTATCTGTGACTTACACATCACAAACGGTTCTAAACTAGAACCATCTGTGATACTCATACATCACAGACGGTTCTAAGTTTAGAACCGTCTGTGATGTGTGAATATCATAGATGGTTCTAGTTTAAAACCGTCTGTGATAGTGTTTTTTACAGATGGTTCTAGTTACAAACCGTCTGTATTGTATTTATCACAGACGGCTCACAAACAGTCTGTGATAACTTTCAATTATCACTGACTCATAAATTCAGACGGTTCAGAAAATTGTCTGTGATGACGTTTTTGAACCGTTTGTGATGATGGTTTCTATAGTAGTGCCTCCCTCTGGTACCTTCTGCTGGTAATACTCCTCCTCCTCAACTGAGTAACATTGGGCATAAAGCCGTGAGTACATTGGTGCTCAGCAAGTTGTTTGCAACAAATGAATGCAATATAATATGCAAGGCTTACCAATGAAGGGCTGAAAGGTTAATTTGCACAAAATGATATTTTAAGATAAATATGGTAAATAGATTGGAAGCGAACTTTGATGGGAAAAGAACAATAAATAAATAGTCAACGGAATTGAAATCTAACCACTTGTGAACATCCCATCCACAAGCTAATCCAACAGTGAACTACTCGTTCATTTTCCAACCATAAACCACAAGTTTCTATGAAATCACTACACTTCATGTGAAATCACCGAGCATTGTCCGTAACCGGGGACACAGCTATTCGAATAGTTTTACACTCTGTAGAGGTTGCACAATTATACCCACACGATGTGATTAGCCTCGATTTAAGGAAATCACAAGAAGGTCTTTACAAAGTTCAATTCCAACCCAATCCTGCCCGCTAGGGTTTCGCATCACACCCCCCTTGCGCCATATGGAAATCAGCAACCATGGTCATCACAATGGAGAGATTGAAATTGAAATACTCCAAATTAATCAATCAGGTCTATCTCATACTAGATATGTGATTTGCACAATAAAGCTGAGATCAATGGCGCACAAAGTTAAGTTCTTAATATTACCTAGGCAAGACTTCCACATCCCACGAAGTGAGTCCACACTTCCGCTTTTACTGCACGATCACTCACCTAAGTGAAAACCAGGTTTGTATAATCACGCCAATTACACACCAATGTCATGGCCCAAATTTTATAATTATGGCACCAACCACGGTTACATATTTCATTAAGTCAAATTAATTATTCACATGCGATGATAAACCCTTTCGTAAAATAAGCAAGGCTAAGCATTCTAGTCATACAACCCACGTGACATCTACATAACATCACTATGTAATTTCCCAACCTATGGTGACAATGGCATCAGGGTGTACAAAATTATCAAGAAGGAATTTAATCAAATGGGGTAATAACTACTAAGTACAAAGGTTGTATTAAAAATAGCGATGCAGAATAATTTAAAACAAAGTAGAAAAATAATAGATTAAAATTTGGGTTCAACATGATCAAAGGACAGACTTGCCTTGGTTTGGCTTAGCGAGGTACTCGGGGTTTTCTGGTGTCGCTCCTACTCCTCCGAAATCAGGATCTAATGAGACAGAAAAGAGGCTGAAACAGCAAAAAAAAATTAAATAAAATTCAAATGAATTCCAAAAACCCTGAAACTAGAACCAAAAGATAGAGCTCAATTTTATATGAATTTAGAAAAAAGAACGGGGTCAATCGGAACTAGGACGGAGGAGAATGGGCTCTCGAAAATTAAATCTAAAGAAAATGCTGAAAATTCGGAAAATCTACTGTGTTGTGGACTCGGTGCATGAAAAAATGGGTTCACGGTGGACTCGGTCCATAGAGCAGTGCACCTAGGGTCACACCGACGCGACAAGTGTGGCTGACGTGGCATGGGATGGCTGACGTGGCACTGACACATGGCATTAAGGCTAACGTGGCACGCTAACGCGGCATGCTGACTTGACTGGGACGGGTCCATGGGTCTACGGCACAGTGCGCTGACACGTGGGACCGAGGAGTCCCGGTCGGGTACGGCGGCGAGGGGCCGGTGAACAGTGTTGGGCTGTCCCGACACTTTTCATCAGGGGTTTTCGGATTTTTCTTTTTCAGAAAATTAAATAATTAAAAAAAGAGCTCTAGAAAATAGCAAAAAATCCAAACAATTTACAAAAAATTCCAAAAAAATCCTTGAGACACAAGGAATCCAAATAAAATATTTTTAGCTTATGTTAATATTTATTTTAATCATATTAAATCCTTTTTAATTTCTAAAAATTCAAATTAAGCTTTATTAATTCTAGAAAAATCCCAAAAATTCATTTTTAAATTAAGGACTTTAAATTCTACTGAAAATTAGGATGTTACACACTGTCGCTACCCATTGCTGCTCGCATGGTCCAAATATTTCACCCCTCCGATCGGACGGTCCGTACCCCCTTGGCTGTTCAGACGGTCCGAACCTTCCCTATGCGATTATGGTCCATTGCCGATTGGACGGTTTGAATATTCCCATGTCGATTGGACGATCCATTGCCGATCGAACGGCCCAAATGATCCTTCACCATTTGAATGGTCTGAACCTTTCTATGCATCACCGCCGCCCGATCCCCATCTGGTGGTCTCCACTAGCCCTTCCCTCCTCGGCCCAATGTCCACCATGTGGTTAGATGCGTTAGCACCAGACCCACGTGGCAACCATGTCAGCACCACATGGTGTGTCACGTCAACACCTGACCGCTTTCGAGCCATGTCAGCTGCCACATGTCACCACATCACCTGCCAAGTCATCACCCTGACCCATCCTACCACGTGTTAGACACGTGGCCTCCAGTCACCTGCCACGTTGATCGTGCAAAACTGCACACCCGCAAGTGAACGAGTTGCCGCTAAGATAGCAGCGAGTGTCGTGTTCGCCTCAAGGACTAGACTACCGGCGACATGACACCAAACCAAAGCTAAGTCGAGAGAACAGGTGAAATGAAAGGGAAACTGAAAATCCTAGCTAATGAATAGGGAGAAAGGATAGAAAGTAGAGGGAGGACAGAAGTGGACAAGAAGACGAAGAACAAGTCTGGGGAAAGAAAGAAGAAAGGGAGGTCACACGGATAACTCACTCTACAGATAGAAATATCGAAGGGGGGCTAAGGAAGACACTAGAGAGAAGAGATTGAATAGTAGAAGGGAGAAGAGAGGGAGAGCAAATGGGGGCTAGGGAAGATGATTCTAGGAAGGAGCAGGAAGACGACCAACTCTAAACTACGACCCAAACTACCACTATCCCTTCCTAGCTAGCACGGAAACCAAGCAATTACAGAAAAATAAATCTTACTTAAGCATGACATAAAGCAGTAAATCTACACTAATGTTTTTGGTATTTTTGTTTTAATAAAAGAGCTAAAACAGGACAGCAGACATAAAAATTAAATCTAACTAAAACATCTACTCTAAACCAGCAAGCAATTTACAAATTGAAATACTTGACCACAAAGCCAAAACTCATGAATATACTCAAGCTTCATAAAAGATTTGCAAAGAACTACAGGATTACCATGCATAAATATGAAATTAAACCAGGCATTTCATATCATAACAGTGCTACTACTAAACCTGTGTAATAATTCATCCATTGAAATACCACATGCACTTAACAGATTTTACATAATAGAGCTACTGATTCATCAAGCAAAATCACAATTCTCAGCCTGACATGCAATAGTATATCAAAGCATAGCAAGTTATAAGAATTTAACAAAATCCATGTACTCATCCATCATATTATAGTCCACAATAAGCATTCAGATAATTGTTCAACACAAGCATATGCAGTAGTAGCAGAAATAATATAAGAGTCTCGGAATATTTAACCACGGTAAGTAACAGAGGGCAGATGTTGAAGAAGAAGTAAAGTAGTGGAAGCAGTAGTGGAAGTAGTGCAGAGGGATGAAGATGTAGCAGTAGTGGTAGAAGTAGTAGATCAGGTCGAATCATAGCAGCAGCTGAAGCAGATGTAGCAGTAGGAGCTCTCGGCCAGCACCAGATGCACAGCAGACCGGTTCAACACAGAGGGAACAGCAGGATTGGGGAGCAGCACTGCAGGGAGATCCTTCAGCTTCAGCAGGACCATCCAGCAGTCGGCAGCAAGCAGCAGGGCTGCAGCAACCACTACAGGTTCCTCAGATGGCAGCACACGGCAGCAAGAATATCAGCACAACAGCAGTACATCAACACCAACACAGCAGTTCGGCAACAACTCAGAATAGCAGGAATAGGGCGAGCAGGAAAGGGGAGAATGGGTTTCGGCAGCAGGAGCAGCAGTGGGCTTTTGGCCAGCAGATCCAGCGGCAGCAAGGGCAAGGGGCTGCAGATCGGCAGAGACAACAGCAATGGCAGCAAGTCACGGCAGGGAGGAGCAGCCGTCACAGCAGGGAGGAGTAGCAAGGGGAGGGGCTTTGTAACATCCTGATTTATGGAAATTTTCAAAACCTTGAATTTAAAAATAAATTTCCGGAATTTTTCTGAATTTAAATCAAGCTTAAAAGAATTTTCAAAAATTTAAAAGAAATTAATATGATTAGATTATACTTCAACATTAGCTAAAAATATTTTAATTGAGTTCCTTGTGTCACAAGAAATTTTCTGAAATTTTCTAGAATTAAATTAAGCTTCAAATGAATTTTAGAATTTTAAAATGATTTAATCTGAGTAAAATAAACATCAACATAAGTTAAAAATATTTTATTTGGATTCTTCAGGTCTCAAGGAATTTTCTGGTATTTTTGGTAAATTTTTGGGATTTATTTGCTATTTTCTAGACCTCCTAGCATGTTATTTGGATTTTCTGGAATAAAAAGAAATCGGGAAAAACCTCCAACCGTTGGATCCTCTCTCCTCCACGCGTCACCTCCCCGTCAGCCCGATCCGCGCCGCGCCGCTCCCGCCCTCGCCCGCTCTCCGCCGCCCGATCCTCTTCTCCCTCCGCGTGTCGCCCATCCAGCCGCCCCCACGCGCTCACTGCCTCCCTCGGCCCAGCCCGCATCCCGCACCTCGCCCCCACCGCCCAATCGCCCCGCCGAGCCACGCGTCGCGCATCAGCACCCGCGCTTGCGCACGATGACCTAACCCAAGCACCGCGCCCGCTCGCTTCGCTCCGAGCCGTCCGCCTTGCCACGCGTCTCCATCCGCGCCGCTCGCCCGCGCCGTCCGCGCCACACCCCACCCGGACTCCACCGCAGCCATCCGATCCGCCCACCCGTGCCACGCGTCGGCCCGCTCATGCCCGCGCCGCCCGAACCCTAACCCTAGCGTCCGCCCGGGCTCCGCTCGATCTCAGCCGCCCGTGGTGCCACACGTCGGCCTCCCCGTCATCGTCTCCGATCCGGTTCCGCCCCCGCGCCGCGTTCGATCTGAACATCCTCGGCGTGCGTGCCATAAAAGCCGCCGCCTCCTCGTTTCACGAGCTTCACCCGAGCGCCACCGCCGTGAACCCACCGCCTCCACCTCCCTCCCGTGCGTCGCCTCCTCCGCCGTCGACGACCCTGCGCCATGTGCAGTTGCCTCGCCCCGTGTAAAGGCCTTGTTGTGATTACGTTGGGCCTAGGCTAGGGTTATATCAATTTCTTTGATTATTTATTTATTATTGCTTTACTTAAAGTTCGCTTTCAATCTATTTAATATATTTACCTTCAACTGTCATTTATGCAAATTAACCTTTCAGCCCTCCTTTGGTAAGCCTTGCATACTATATTGCATTCATTTGTTACAAACAACTTGCTGAGTACCAATGTACTCACGGCTTTATGCCCAATGTTGCTCAGTTGAGGAAGAGGAGTATCACCAGCAGGAGGTGTAGAAGGAGAGTACTTCGACGACTTCGCGGATTAGGCTTCGTTCTCCACTCGATAGCCTGTGGGCTTGTCAATTGGCCGCTATGCTTTATTTTGGATTTCCGCTGCTACTTTTGTTAAGCCTTCGGGCCAGTTTATTGTAAGCTTGACCATAAGGTCGTACCTTTTGAGATTTATCGATATTTGAGCTTTTCCTTTATTTTATCATGTATATGGTTGTGATGACATCTATGTTTGACTGTGTTCACTAGCATGATTCTGGGACTAGTGCAGAATACACAGTGAGTCCGGATTTGCATATTCGGGTCTCGACAGGCTTGTTGTGGAGGCGGCGCAGTGGTGAGGTGAGATGGGTGAGGAGGAGCCATGGGGGAGGTGCTGTCGGCTGGATTGGGGTCAAGGAAGAAGTAAATGGGGGGTGGCTATTGAAGAAGAAGGGGGAATGGAGGCGCATGGGAGTTGGGGCTCAGGGAGGAGAAGTGTGGCAGCTGGTTGGTGGTGAAAAATGAGTTACGGTTTTTGTTGTCCTCCTCTGCCCCTTTTATATGAGTCTCAAGGAAACCCTAGTGGAAGAATTTTGCTATTTGGCCCATCATTTCAGCAAATTTTGCAACCCTAAATCCTTGGCTGATTTTCTGTAGATTATGCGCCTTGTCGCACCGACCTACAATAAAATTACCAAACCTGTAAACAGTCCCATTTGAAGGCAAATAAATATATAATCAATTAAATTATTACCTGTTTTTGCTACTAACAACAGGGTAATGATATAAAAATTATATTGCAAAATGATGAATATCACACGTGTAGAGTTGATGTTAGTATGACATCATAATTATAAATTTTCTATAGAAAAATAAATCCATTAATTCTTTACTGACGTCATAAATACCTTTTCCTTCGAAAATAATTCTAGAAAATCCTTTTTTTCCTTTTTCTTTAGTTTTAAACTTCCAAGTGCCCGTTCTCCTTCATCCTAGCTCCAATTGAACCCATTTAAATTTCTAAATTCATAAAAATTCCCCTCTATCTAATTCTGCATTCCTTTTTAAGTTTTGTAGCTTATTTGAATTTATTTAGATTTTATTTGAATTTAGTGTGTTATTTTTCATGTGTAGACTGCGATGATTCTGGAGAATTCTACGACGACGATTCACACCAATCTGCGGAGCAAGGCAAATCACACTCCTTGATCATGTTGATCATAGAATGTGAAATAAAATTATGTTATTTTAAATTATTCTACAAGTATATTCTTATTCAATATATTTCAATTATAGTTTTAAATTTAGTTAATGCCTATTTGTTATTACCACCTTTGATTTTGATTCCTGCATATCTTGTCACCTAGGGATAAAACTCTAGTTAGTATAGTAGTATGAGCTAGATAATTTTGTATCAAATGTTTAGACCTACTTAGACATAATTTTATTTTGGACTAAACTTTTCACATAAAATGATAAGCTTTTCAAATGTACTCTTGACTTCGATGAGTCAAGAAAGGCTATGAATTATTTTAAAATAAAATATAAAACCTGGTTTAGATTTAAGCTAATGGATAGGTGGTGGGTGCTGGCGTGCATTGTTGTTCGGTGACACAATGTTAATTGTTAGGCGCAAGGGGTATGTGATTTGATCTTAAGTCAAGTTAAAGACCGGTCTGTGAGCTACTGCTACAAAACCCTTTTCGTACTACCACAAGACTGGTATGGGACAGTCCTGATTGACTAATTTATAGGTTCCAATCTGAGTCTCGTTGTAGGTTAAAAGTGAGCGTGGCGTAGGCATGTGAAGTCTAATTCGGCTTAAAAGGAGGTCCCGGTCTGGTGGATTCCTTACTAGGGTGAGATCATAGTGTTGGCTTGGCTAGGTTGCATGTTTTGCTTTGTAAAGGCTTTGTCACGATCTTCTCGTCGCACACCAAAGAAAGTGTGTTTATCCGGTAGCAATATAGGATGATTATATCTTGTGGGTAAAGTTGTACAACCTCTGCAGAGTATATAAACTATCCTGGATAGCCATGCCCACAGTCAAGGGCATGTTGAATAAGGTTTTTGTACAGATTAGACTTTATTTTTCATAAAATTGGTTTAGCAGGGAAAATGGTATCTTTTTGGAGGAAGATGGTCTTGGTGGGATGCCTGTGGTTAAGTTAGTGCTAGGTCGGTGTCTACACTAATGATAATATTTTGAATTATAGTCTTTTACTTCTAGTATTAAATCCAGCAATTTTAATCTACTTATTGTATTTCATTAAATGCTATTTATTCTCAAATAACCATAGAAGCCTTCCTTTATTGCCTTTAACATTATATTGCATTTTCCTGTGTGACTTGCGGAGTACAAGTTTGTACTCACTCTTGCTTTATCATCTAAGAGGAGGACGACTTCAACTACGGTGAGGACCAAGACGAGTAGGCCATATCTTACTGTTGTCTGCCTGTGGGCAGGCTTGGGTTTCGCTTTCTTCAGTTTGCTTCCACAGTTTACCCTTATTGTTGTTGCTAATGAGCATTGATATAAACTTTGGCTCATAAGACCATACTCTTTATTTAATAAAGTTTGTCATTTGTGCATGATATTTATCCCTGTTACCGTTGTGTGCACTAGCTGATCCTAGACTTGTGTGATTTACATAGAGGATCCAGAGTCATCGCTCCAGGGTCCGACATTTCTTCATGTTGGCGGAGTAACTAGACGGAACTTTTACACCATGCAACCACTGGCATAGTTCAGTTCTCTCGGCCTTAGACAGAGTGTAACAAGCGGGGGAAGGTACATTCGTTCTTTATCGGTCTTTGTCAGTGCTAACTCAAGTCTGATGTCCATATCAACCAAGTCAAGCCTTGCGTTGACACTATTATTTGTTTTATCATGAATGTTCAGTAAGAGACCAATCAAACTGTCACATACACTATTATTTGTTTTATCATGAATGTTCAGTAAGTCTTTAAATATTGATATCTTTTTCCAGATGTTTTTCTCATGTGTCCTCGATTTATGTCCCTTTTCGTGCACAACTTCTAAATCTTTAAACATATCATAGACCTCTTTTTCACTTAAATACCTTAAAGCTGAACTGTCCTCCTTTTCTCCATCGAATTATTTCTTCATCTTGTAGTGTAGGTGAGCCCTCTGAAGGAACCTATGGTGACATGTATACGGTTTTAAGTGAGTTCTTCAGCCAAACACTTGGTATCATCTAAGTAGTGAGTAAACACTTTGGCCCCCTTTTGTACTCTAGCCCGACAGGTTAGTAAGTGCAGAAAAATCATTTATGGTGTAGAACAATAAGGAGTATAAAGTGAAATTCTCTCATTTGTATACATCCCATACCTGTACCCCTTCGATACACAATATTTTTAGATCTTCCACCAACGGTGCTAGGTAACATCAATATCATTCTCAGGTTGCTTCACCCCTTAGATAAGTATCGATAGCAAAATATACTTCCGCTTCATACACAACTAAGGAGAAATTTTGTAGATACAGAGAGTTATAGGCCAAGTGGTATGTCGGCTGCTCTTGTTACCGAAATGATTCATTTCATCTGTACTCAATCCAATAGTTATATCCCTTGGTTCTTTACCGAAATCTGCAAACCTCCTATCGATGTTTCTCCACTGAGCGGAATCAGTAAGGTGTCTTAGTATTTCATCCTTTTTACACTCCTCCGGATGCCAACGCAGCAGTTTTGCCTTCTTTGGGTTCACAAAAAACCACTTCAAACAAGGAATTATAGGAAGATATCATGCCACCTTAGCAGGAGGTCCTTTCTTCACCTTTATTCCCTCGTCGTCATCTGATTGATTCTTATGTTTGTATCGGGATGCATTACACACCGAATATATATGCATGTTTGCATACTCTTTACGATAGAGAATATAGTCATTCTGATATATATATTCTTTCTACTTTCATTCCTAATAGAAAAAGAACCTTGTTGGCTTTGTAGGTGGTTTTGGATAACTCATTTTCCTCCGAAAGCATGTCTGCTAAAGGACCTAATAGCGTTGTGAAACTCTTGTCGGACCAACCATTACTTGCCTTCCATTTCAACAATTCAAGTACGGCTAACAATCTCGTGTACTTTGACTTGTAGCAAGTGAACAAAGGTTTCTCTGAATCATCCATCAAGCTCTGGAATTTAATATACTCTCTCATCATAGCTCCCTTCTGCATCACGAAGCACCTAATCTAGATTGTCATCATGCAGTTTATCCGAATCAGAATCACAATCGACATCATCTAGTGGCCCATTGTTGACTTCGTCGGCGATATCATTATTACTACCTTCCTGTGTAATCTGCTCTTTATCATGATTGGTCCAGGATGCATACCCTTTTTTGAAAACTCTTCGAATCAAGTGTATTTCAATCTACGCTCGGTTCTTAAACATCTTCATATTCACGCAGTCAATACGTGGACAATACATATATTCAACTCTCTTATTCAACATATCTGTTTCAGTAGCTCTTGTAAAAGTAGACATGACATTAATGTACTCTTTACCCCTATGGTTCCAAGTGTACATCCAACTTCGGTCTTACGTTACGCATAAAACAATTTAGTATTAAATATTAAATTAATTAAGTAGTATACTAGATATATGTGATCTAAAGTAGTTATATGTAGCAAAAATAATTAATTAAATTGAATTAACTAGAAATAGACTATGAATTGGCTAAACCCTAAATCGTGCTAGATGTGAATAATCTTCTCTCTACATCAACCTAGATCTAAACCATCTTCAGTTCTTCTTTCACCAAAAGGTAGATCTAAAATATAATACAATTAGGAACAAATTACTAACTATAGATAGTCAAAAACTTAGGTCTACAATCACTCTTGCCAAATCCTTGGTCTCTTTTTACCAAATGGACTCAAAGCCCCACCTCCTCTAAGTAGCAACCTATGAGAACAAATCTGGAATTTAAGACATATCTGTGAGGGTCGACGGGTCTGCAATTAATAAGTGAAATTATCATAGATGATTTTTAATATAAACCATCTGTGATGCCTTAATTATCACAGACGGTTTTTAATACAAATCATTTGTGAAGTATCGCAGGTGGTTTAAAGAAAAAACTATCTATGATATTTGGTAATATCGTAGACGGTTCTTGTTAATAACCGCCTGTGACATACTTCACAGACGGTTAAAAAAACTATCTACGATATTTGGTAATATCATAGACGATTCTTGTTAATAACCTTCTATGATACTTTACAAATGATGTTCATCACGAACTGTCAATGATATCATCTCTTCACATACAGTTTTTACCGCTGGCAGTAGCATAGATGGCCTCTAAACTAAACTGTCTGTGATTGTATTTAATATTAATGAATTTGATTAACCGTCTATGATGAAGCTTGTAGTATTAGTCTTTTTTGTAGTAGCGCCATGCCTCAGACACTACTACAGAAATCGTCATCACAGATGGTTCAAAAACGTCATCATAGACGGTTTTCGAACCGTCTATGGTGTAAATATCACAGATGGTTCTTAACTCAAAACCGTTTGTGATAGCTGATAATCACAGACTGTTTTTAACGAAAAACCATCTGTGATATATAAACTGTTAGTGATATGCCCTAGAGGCAACATGGAGATGTTGTATATATCACATACTATGTTTATGATACATTACTTTGTTCCTTGGAATAGACATCATCATTATTGATCAATGAGTATGTGACTTATTCATGAGACTCTTAAATACTAAGATGTTGCTATTTCTAAATGATCCCTGATCGTATATCATATGAGGAACAAATATGATTTAAAGACAAAGATTAGCATATGTATTGATTGATGATCATGTCTCATGGATCATGGTATGGTGATACCAAATCAATAATATGGACATGTGTTAGTGAACATATGTTGGATAGACTGCCATGAGACAACGCAGAGATTCCATGTGTCATCAGTTGGTCTCAAGTAGTGTTTATGTAGAATCCTTAGACTTGAGATCATCATGGTTCCCAACATGAGTAGTAGCTTATTTTGGGACAACTAAACACTACTCCGTAACTGGGTAGTCATAAAAGTAGTCTTCGGGTTTGCCATGAAACATGTAGTGGGATGTGAATGATCAAGATAGAATTTGCCCTCCTTATGGGAGAGATATCTCTGGCCCTCGATGTAATGGATTATGAAAGTGCATGGCCATGCCAAGGTGATTGAGGAGTCAATCACGAGTTTATAATCCATCACGGAATCGAGAGAGTGATTGAGTTATTAAGAGGATGACACAGTCTGCCTTGAGCTCAATCTATATCGTGAGGCAAAGGGATTCGTACATGAGAGAACATTACGAGTTCAGCCGATATGATCTTTACATATACTTTGGGGTTAATATGTCTTACTAGAGGCCGCTATTAATATGGTGACCGGAAGGCGTTTCCGGTCACGACCAAGTATACGTGAACCTGCTGTGGTCGCACGCTTAACGGGTTGGAACACTAATTCGAATATGATTCGGATATGGGCTCAATTCGGATAGAGATCTGAATAGACTCCTATTGGGCCTCGGTCCAAGAGGCCCACATGAGGAGGTCTATATATATGGAGGCGAGGGGCAGAGGGGATTCGTCCCTGTTAACATCTAGCAAAACCCTAGCCGCCACCTCCCGAGCCAAACCCTAGCTTCTCACGAGTGCTAGTACACTCGCGATCGGCGTTCCCAGCCCGGGCGTGTGGATACGGTGGAGCGCTGCTCGTTGCGATGTTGATCGGCGTGCGTGGAGAGACGATCCATCGGGACGATCGGCTACTTCCACTACTACCTCGGCAGCGTGATTGGATCGGTTTCCAATTCTTCTTCATTGCTGCTGCGCGTCCAAGTGGTAACAATCCATGATCCTTCCTTAGCATGATGTTCTTGGGTGCGCGATAAAAAGTTTTATTTTCTGCTTCCGTAGCCTACGCGTATTCCTTTATAAATATCACAGACGGTTTTTCGTTAAAAACCGTCTGTGATTATCAGCTATCATAGACGGTTTTAGTTAAGAACCGTCTGTGATAGTTATAGCACAGACGGTTCTAGTTAAGAACCGTCTGTAATAAGCCTTTCTATCCCACGCACTGGAGTTATTAATTACCTACACCAACCAGCAGGCACTGTAATAAGACCTCATAGAGTGTATTTATTTACAATAGCCCAGTGTATTTCTTTACAACAGCCCAATGAATATAGAGATACATTTGTATGACTCATTCTCAAAATTCACCGATATATATCGCACATCAATTTATTGTTATATACATAAATGTAAATTCACATATACATCACATACATGCATTATTATATACATAAATGCAAATGCCCACATATATATCGCACATTCTCATCCCACTTGCTTATTTCATTTGAAAATTAGCCCTTCATGATGATCAATGCGTATGTAACTAGTTTCATCACGTTGTTCGTCGTCGACCTTTATGCCATTTCCAAAAGGTGGTAACTCGTCAAATTGATTGTATTCGTCCTCGTTCACTACATTCTCTACTCCGACAATTCTCCTTTTTCCATAAAGAACTACATGGTACTTCTTATTTGCCAGGTCGGTTACATAGAAAACTTGAACAACTTGGTTAGCGAGTACGAATGGTTCGTCTTTGTATCCGACACGTTGGAGGTCCACGGTAGTGACACCATACTTGTCAACCTTCACCTGTGGGAGATGCACCCAACAGCAGCAAAATAAGAGGATCTTGAATACCACGTTGTCGAGCTCCCAAATCTCTTCTATGAACCCATAGTACGAGTTTCCCAAATCTCCCAAATTGGTTCTGGTTAGTGCTCTTTACATCCTGAGCCTGTGTATAGAATGTGTACCCATTTATGTCATATCCTTGCCATGTCACAACTATAAATATTGGCCCTTTTACCAACCATGTCAACATCTCACTTAACGAGCTCCTAGCGATTTGCTCCTTCAACCATTGGTTGAACCGACTGTTGTATTGTCTCATGATCCAAATATCCGGCCGCTCTGGATTCTGTTGTCGAAGCACATCCTTGTGCTGGTTGACATAAGGGGCTACTTTAGTCATGTATTGTAAGACCGTGAAATGGGCTTGAGCATACGCGTCCATATCTGGAGTTTCTGCTTCCCTTCCGATAGTTCTGACACCCTTAAGCCTCCTCTCATGACGAGATTGAGGTACACCTATCAATTCAATCTGAGCCATATAATCAACATAAAACTCAATGACATCTTTGCTTGCATAACCTTCGACGATGCTACCCTCCGGCCGAGATCGATTCCGTACATAGGACTTGAGAATTTCCATGAACTTCTCAAACGGGTACATGTTACGTTGGAATACAGACCCGCATATTTTGATTTCCCACACAACGTGAATAATGAGATGGACAATAATTGGAGATAAATACATCTCAAGATGACATAGAGTCATCACCACCTCATCCTGTAGAACATCTAGTCCTTCGGGATCGATGACCTTCTGAGCAATTGTGTTAAAGAAATAACATAGCCTCATGATTATTTCTCGAATTTTGATCGGCAAAATATTTCTAATTGCAATAGAGAGTATCTGTGTCATCAGCACATGACAATCATGAGACTTCATGCCATTTAACTTCAAATCTTGCATCGAAATAAGTTTCTTCATGTTGCCGGAGTAACCAGACGGAACTTTATCACCATACAAGCACTAGCACAGTTCTGTTTTCTCGGTCTTAGACAGAGTGTAACACGTAGGGGAAGGTACGTTCGTCCATTATCTATTTCTGTCGGTGCTAACTCAGGCCTGATGTCCATATTAGCCAAGTCAAGCCATGCTTTGACGCCGTCTTTTGTTTTATCATGAATGTTCAGTAAGAGACCAATCAAGCTATCACATACATTCTTTTCTACGTACATAACGTCGATGCAATACCGAACATCTAGGTACTCCCAATAAGGTAAGTCCCAAAATATTGATCTCTTCTTCCAGATGTTCTTCTTATGAGCCCTCAATTTACGTCCCTTTTCGAGGACAATATCTAAATCCTTAACCATATTATAAACCTCTTTTCCGCTTAAATAACTTGGAGCTGAACCGTCCTCCTTCTCTCGGTCAAATTGTTTTTTCATCTTGCGGTGACGCATGTACACGGTTTTGCGTGAGTGTTTCAGCCACACACTCTCAGTACCATCTAAACAGTGAGTACAAGCTTTGTCACCTTTTGTACTCTGGCCCGACAGGTTAGCAAGGACAGAATAGTCTTTTATGGTGCAGAACAATAAGGAGCGCAAAGTGAAGTTCTCTCGTTTGTATGCATCCCATACCTGTACCCCTTCGTTCCACAACACTTTTAGATCTTCCACCAACGGTGCTAGGTATACATCAAAATCATTCCTAGGTTGCTTTGGCCCTTAGATAAGTATCGACAGCAAAATATACTTTCGCTTCATACACAACCAAGGAGGAAGGTTATAGATGCAGAGTCACGGGCCAAGTGCTATGTCTCACGCTCATGCTCTCGAAAGGATTCATTCTATCTGTACTCAATCCAAACCTTATATTCCTTTGTTCTGCACTGAAATCTGCAAAACTCCTATCGATGTTTCTCTACTGGGCAGAATCAGCAAGGTGTCTCAGCATTCCATTCTTCTTGCGCTCCTCCAAGTGTCAACGCAACAGTTTTGCCTCCTTTGGATTCGTAAAAAACCACTTCAAACGGGGTATTATAGGAAGATACCACTGCTGGCGAAGGTCGGTGGCTTGATTCTTAGGAACTCTGATAGACGATTGGGAGGTACTTGGGCCGGTTGATGATGAGCTTGAGGATTGTTGATGGTCTGAGCTAACAGTTGGATCAATTGGTTCTGATTAGCCATCAACTGCGCCCAATCCGGTCCTGCTGCTAGCGGAGGCGGTGGAATGGGGGCTGACTGGCTCCCTTGAGCTCCGGGGTTGGCATTATCGCTGGGGTTCCTCCTCGTGTTCACCATCTGCCGAAGCTTCCAAATTAGAGGAGAGAGAGAGAACTAAAAGGAGAGGTTCCTTGTAACAATCCCACAAATAAGAACACCCAAAAGCAAGGAAAACCATAAATAAACCAAATAAAACTTCTTTTATTTTATTATAATAGTCTTACAGCTGTTAACAAAGGACTACAGCTCGCGGATAACGTTTTAAAGCTAAGACTCAGGGTTGTCTAGAAACTAGTGTTGCGCTCGAGCCTCCTCGGAAAAGGCTCAGAAGTTGTGGAGTCTGCATCCTCGGCACGGAGCTCGGCTAGTTCTTCTTCCACTGCACGGAGCTTCTGCTGCATGGTGTGCAGCTCGTCCAGGGTGGTCTGGTACATGTGATCCATGGACTTAGTGAATTCCACCTGTCGTATGAGACGGGGGTTGCTCTCGTACTCCGTAGATGAGAAATCGCTGGCAGCACCAAGAGGAGTCTTCATGGGGGAAGTAGCGAAAGTCCGTGCGCTGCAGGTCCCGAGCGTAGATGTTCCTCAACTAGCGAATGGCCTCCCGGGCTGCATCTTGCACTCCGTCGAAGAAGGCAACTCGGGGTAGGGGGGCGTCGAAGATGTAAATGGCCCCGTTGGCTACGAAATCTTTGAAAATCTTCACTTCCACCCTCCAGTGCTCCTCGTCTCCGTACATGCCTACGTACCCTTAGTAGAGGGGGTACGGACGGAAGTCAAGCTCCTGCATGAGGTTATGCAGTGCGTTCGCGAAGAGTCCGACAAGGGTTCCGTGGGAGGCGCGGTAGGTTGCTCCATCTAAAATTTGGAAGAGGAGAGAGTTAGTAATCGTTTTGGTAAGAGATTTGAGCAAAGAAGAGATGATTTTAAAAGAGGCATTTCTTATCAAAATATATCCTTAAGGTTGGGCTCTAGCTAAGGTCACGTCTTAGGGTCATTATTGCTCTGATACCATTTCTGTCGGAACCCGGAACAACAACTCCGAGTCCCTCTATGTAAATCACACTATCCCAGGAAAAGCTAGTGCACACAGGGTTTAACAGCAATGTATATCATGCAAAAATCACCACAGTATTATTAAGCGAAAATACGGCCTTAAGGCCAAGTCTTACAATATAGGGCACAAGGCCAACAAAGAAATAAAGCAATGAAAGCGGTAAAGGTAGCGGAACATCCCATCCAGCCTCCCACAGGCGAATGACTGTAAGACGCGCCCTACTCGCTAAAGTAGTCCCCACCGTCGTAGTCGTCCTCGAAGTTTGGCAACAGATTTAGCAAGGTGAGTACAAAGAGTACTCCCAAGGTAAGCATATGAATACTTACGCAAGTTACATCGAGGATTATAACAGAGTAGATGCATGCATAGGAATAACAAAGGAAATCTTAATAGGGTAAATGTGCGGAAAAGCAATACTTGAATTTGAATACAATAATGTAAGTATGAAAAGCTAGACTTTGATACAGTATACGAAACAATGTTTTTAACAAGTAATATCGTTAGTGTAGGCTCTGACCCACGCTAATCTATCCATGGGAATCCACCCGGAACAAATCCAAAACCATCATTTGTGTGCTCAAAAATCAGGTTTTATAAAATCCAAGTCTAATCTGTGAAGACTCTACTCAGCATGTCCGTGACCGTGGACATGGCTATCCAGATAGTTTGTTACTCTACAGAGGTGTACAACTTTACCCACAAGACATTCTCTCTCACTTGAGCTACGCGATAAACACACTGCCTTAGGTGCGCGGCGGAGATTTCATGACAAGGCTGTTTCGATGATCCATAGCCAAAATAATCACGCCGCCACTAAGGTTTCACCACAACTCAAATCCACGAGTTGGAGCCCCCTCTGGTGCCATGTGAGACTTCCTGCAGCCTACGCCGCGTTCACATTCAGCTTATAGTGAGACTATATTTGGAACTTCACAAATTACTTAGCCAGGTCCGTCCCATATCGAACTTGTGGTAGTACGGAGTGACTTCGTAAAACGAATCACAGAAACGGTCCTTAATCCGACTTAGGCTCAACCACATACCCACACTGACTTAGGCATGCCGGCACCCACCATCTAACCATTAGCCTAAGTCCAAATCATAAGTTTCTATTTTTATTTTTAAACAGTTTTCATAAACCATCCTTGACTCACCGAAGTCAAGATATCAGTTTTCAAAGTCTGTCTTTTCATGTGAAAGATTGATCCCACCTAAAATTATACTAAGCCAGGCTAAGCATTTCTATAAAATTTTCTAGTCAATACTATGGTACTAACTAGTTTTCAGCTAGGGTGACAAGGTGTGTGAATTCGGGATTCAAAATTGGCTATAGTCAAAGGATCATAGGTATAACTAGAGTTTAAACTGAATTTAAATTAAATTTAAATACAAGTACGCATGCATATACATTAAAACAACATAAATAAATTTGAAATATTAGGTTCAACATGGTCAAAGGTGTAACTTTGCCTTGATCAAGTCTGTGAGAACAAGTCGAACTCAAATTCTCTGGAATCGTCAAAATCTAACGTAAAGAGCCAATTCAAAGAAAATTCAAAAACAAAATTCAAATAAATTCAAATTTTCAAAATTATGCCAGAAATGGGTAGATCAAGATTTTAGAAAAACTTAGAAATTTGAATGGGTCAATTTGGAGTTAAAATGAGAAAGATACAGCCTTCCAAAGTTTTAATACAATTAAAGAAAAATACTCAGTTTTTGGAATTATTTTTAAACCAAAAAAGCATTTATGACGTCAGCATGAATTATTTTTCTAAAGGAAATTAAAGGATTATGACGTCAGCAAGGCAATTAGTTTTCGGCCGAATTATTTTTACACTGAAAAATCAGTTTTGTTGCATCAGCAAAAATTTTTGGATTTAATTAAAAACTGGTAGGGCTGACGTGGCAGGGGGGCTAACGTGACCTCCACGTGGCTGCCACTTGGCATCATGTGGCTGCCACTTGGCATCATGTGGCCGCCTCGTGGCAACCACGTCGCCACACCGCGCTGACGGGGCTGGCACCGGGTGACGTGGCGGTCGGGCGCCCGGGTGGCAGCGACGTGGCGCCTGCCTGGCAGCCTCTTGGCTACCACGCAGCTGCCACCTACACACCGAAGCCGATGTGGCTCGCCGGCCGGAGGGGAGGCGCGGGACACGAAGGTCGCCGGAGCTCCGGCGGGGCGGCGGCGCTGGCCGATGTGCGGGAAATGACGGGGAGGGTGAGGGGAGTGTTCTGGTACCTCGCACGAAGTCCGAGGGTGACCGGAGGGGAAGAACGGCAGAGAGGGGCGGCGGTCGGAGAGGGCTTCACGGCGGCGGAGGAGCTCCGGTGGCGCAGAAGCTCGGGGGAGTGGTCGCTGGGGTTCGCCTGGGCACTAGCAACGTCGGGGAGACATCTGAGGAGCTCGGGGAGGCTCGAGGTGACGGCGATTGCTCACCGGAGTGCTTGAAGCCGCGGAGAGGAAATCGGGCGCAGGGAGGGCTCCGGCACTTGAAGGCTACGATTGAGAGGTGGGGGACGGGCGGTGCGAGCTGAGGTTCTTGGGGATGCTTTTTATAGGCGGGGGAGGGTTGTAACGGCTGCACGAAGATCGCCGGAGTGGGAACGGCCAGAGAGGATGAATGCGACGGTGAAGGAGGGTGTAATTCGGGGGAATTATGCCTACAACGGACGCGGTGGAGGGTTAATTGCTATTTGCAGTCGGCGCGGGGCATCAATTGGGAAGGAAACCGAAGCAATTAAAGCTTCGGTTTCGGCATCAATGGCGGCAACGGGCGGCGATTTCGGGGGGAAGAAAGGAAGGGGGGTGGGGAAGACGGGCCCGACAAGTGGGTCCCATGCATCAGTGAGAGAGGGAAGGAGAGAAAGGGAGGGGCGACGGCTTGGATTCACAACAGGTGGCGCAAGGGGATAGATCGGGCCGTTGGATCGTGTCGAACCGGTAAGTGAACGCGGGTGGTTGCGATTCAATCCGACAACGGATCTGAAATCGAGACCGTTCGCAAGGAGGGCAAAGGTTTAAGTGGCTATGGACGGCGAGGATCTGGTATGGCAATGGGGGGCGGTGCGGATCGAGCCACTTGTCGATCGGAGGGAAGAGGGGAGCGGGCGAAAAGGGTAAGTGAGGATGTGCGGCCGAGATCGATCGGGCTACGGCGATATAATCCGAGCTGTCGAATGGAAACGAAGAGGTAAGTGGCTGGGGACGGGCGAGATTGAAACCGGCGGGCGGGAGTGGCTCCAATGCGCGACACGCGTCGGCCGCGGAGAAGGGAAGGCGGGAGTGGCTGTGGACGGCGGCGATTGAAGCGATGGCGGAAGGAAATAAATCCGGAGCGTCCACGCGTCAGCCCGGGGGGGGTTTGGATTTTTAATTCCTTTTTGATTTTCCAGAAATGATATTAAGCTTTAGAAAACTTAGAAAATACCAAATAAATTTTGAAAAATCTAGAAAAATTCAGAGAACCTTCTGGGACTATTTGAGACTTAATAAAAATATTTTCCACCCATTTTGATATTTATAATTTGCAAAAGCACAATTTGATTTAAAAAGGGGAGTTTTAACTCTTTATAAATTCTTGAAAATTTAAGTAATTACATAATTGAGTTTAGGAAAAGGAAGTAAGTTTATTTGACTTTCATGAAACGCAATGAGCTTAATTTGGCTTTTATAAAATAAAAATTTTAATTTTCTGAACTCAGAACTTAGAAATAAAATCCAAGAAAATCCAGAAAATAATTTCATAAAGGAATAAAATTTTGGGATGTTACAAACATAGCCCCCTTGAAAGAAATCTCGCCCTCGAGATTTGCACCGACTAGCAAAAGAGATGGGGATGGCTGGCCTTCAAATCTTCTTCTCGCTCCCAAGTGGCTTCGTCTTCGGTGTGGTTGCTCCACTGAACCTTGCAGAATCTGATGATCTTCCTTCTGGTCTGATGCTCTGCAGTCTCAAGAATCTTGATTGGTTGCTCCTGATAAGTGAGATCATCTTGAAGGTCCAAGGTTTCCAATGCGGCTTGCTCTGTGGGTACCCGGAGGCACTTCTTCAGCTGAGAGACATGAAAGACGTTGTGTACTCTTGACATACTAGGTGGCAAGTCCAACTGATAAGCGACTTCGCCTCTTCGATTCAGAATCTTGAAAGGTCCCACATATCTGGGTGCTAGCTTCCCTCTGACTTGAAACCTTTTCACTCCTCTGAGTGGGGATACTCTAAGATAGACGTAGTCCCCGACCTCAAAGGTCAAGTCTCGACGACGGTTGTCCGCATAACTCTTCTGTCGAGATTGGGCTATTTTCAGTCTGTCTCTGATCTTCTTAACTTTATCTTCTGCGTCTTGCAGCAGGTTCAGTCCGGCTTCTTTAGGTTCTCCTTGCTGCTCCCAAAGCAAGGGTGTCCTGCACTTTCAACCGTACAAGGCTTCAAATGGTGCCATCTGCAAACTGGCTTGGTAGCTATTATTGTACGAGAACTCTGCATAGGGCAATGAACGGTCCCAACTGTTCCTAAAATCCAGAGTACAGGCTCTTAGCATATCCTCGAGTATCTGGTTTACTCTTTCTGTTTGGCTGTCTGTCTGGGGATGGTAAGCTGTACTGAAACTGAGTTTACTCCCTAACTCCTCATGCAGCTTTTGCCAGAATCGAGAAGTGAACTGACTACCTCGATCTGACACTATCTTTTTGGGAACGCCATACAGGCACACAATCCGGGACATGTATAGTTCAGCTAACTTACTTCCAGAATAAGTGGTTTTGACCGGTATAAAGTGAGCCACTTTAGTTAATCGGTCTATGATTACCCAGATTGAATCGTATCCCGATTGCGTCCTTGGAAGTCCGGTTATGAAATCCATACCGATTTCTTCCCACTTCCATCCTGGAATTGGTAGTGGTTGCAGAAGTCCAGCTGGTCTCTGATGTTCTGCTTTAACCCGCTGACAAGTGTCACATGCCTCAATGAACTCTGCTATTTCTCTTTTCATACTAACCCACCAATATCTTTCCCTATGGTCCTGGTACATCTTGGTACGACCTGGGTGAATAGAATACGGGGTGTTATGGGCTTCTTTTAGAATCATGGTTTTGATCTCCTGATTATTTGGCACACAGATATGGTTCTCGAACCAAACCGTGCCATGCTCATCTTCACTGAATCCTGGGGCCTTGCCCCTTCTCATGTTCTTTTTGATTTTCTGAATATCCTCGTCAATCTTCTGAGCTTCCTTAATCTGATCAGGCAAGCCAGGTTGTATTTTCAGGGTGGTGAGAATGCTTGGTCCCATCGGATTTAGACTTAGACGGCCGACTCCCTCCTGATGTCGGGTCCGATCTTCTTCTGATAAAATCACATTCACATAAGATTTCCTGCTCAAGGCATCGGCTACAACATTTGTCTTTCCGGGATGGTAATGTATACCGATGTCATAGTCCTTTATCAACTCTAACCACCTGCGCTTCCTTAGGTTGAGCTCTGCCTGGGTGAAGATATACTTCAGGCTCTTATGGTCCGTGTATACTTTACAACGGTTACCGATAAGATAGTGACGCCAGATTTTTAAAACGTGCACTACAGCTGCTAACTCCAAGTCATCGGTAGGATAATTGCACTCATGAGGCTTGAGTTGGCATGATGCGTAGGCTACCACTTTGCCTTCTTACATCAGAACACAGCCTAAGCCTAGGCGAGAGGCATCATAGAAAACCTCAGTTTTTATGCATGTCCGGCAAAACAAGCACGGGTGTTGAGACTAGCCTTTTCTTGAGGGTCTGAAAACTCTGCTCACAAGCCTTCGTCCATTCGAACTTCTTTTCCTTTTTCAACAACTGAGTCATTGGTTTGGCTAGCTCGGAGAATCCTGCTATGAACCGGCGGTAATAACTCGCAAGTCCAAGGAAGCTCCTGACTTCTGTCACGGTCTTTGGTTGCCTCCACTCCATTACTGCTTCTATCTTGGAAGGATCTACAGCAATTCCTTCGGCTGTCACGATATGTCCAAGGAAGGCAACCTCTTTTAGCCAAAATTCACATTTACTGAATTTGGCAAAGAGCTGATGCTCTCGAAGTTTTTCCAAGGTGATCCTGAGATGCTGCTCATGTTCTTCTTCATTCTTGGAGTAGATGAGAATGTCATCGATGAAGATTACCACAAACTTGTCCAAGTATTTCATGAATACACTGTTCATCTTGCTCATGAAATAGGCCGGTGCATTGGTCAGTCCAAACGACATGACCGTGAACTCATAATGTCCGTATCTGGTGGAGAATGCAGTCTTGGGAATGTCTTCTTCGCGGATCTTCAACTGGTGATATCCTCGATCGCAGTTAATCTTGGAGAAGACACCGCTCCTTTCAACCGATCGAATGTGTCGCCGATCCCGGCAGAGATATTTGTTCTTGATGGTAACATCGTTGAGGGCTCTGTAATCCACACATAGCCTCAAACTTTCATCCTTTTTCTTGACGAACAGGACGGGTGCTCCCTAAGGTGACAAACTAGGTCAGATGTAACCTTTGTCTTCCAACTCCTTAAGCTGTTTCTTCAGTTCTGCTAACTCGTTAGCAGGCATCCGATATGGTCACTTGGAGATTGGGGCGGTGCCTGGGGCGAGGTCAATCACAAACTCGATTTCCCTATCCGGTGGCATCCCTGGTAATTCCTCGGGAAAAACATCTGGGTATTCCGCACTATTGGTACTTCTTCCAAGACTTGAAGATGAAAGAGGGCACATTCTTCCGCTTCTAGAATTTGGGGAGAGAAGATTACTTCTATGCCTTGGTCATTTGTGAGGGTGATGGATCTGGTAGCGCAATTGATCTGACCTTGATTCTTGGCTAACCAGTTCATTCCGAGAATAACATCTAACCCTTGCGATTCTAGAACCAAAAGGTCGGCTAGGAATCTGGTTCCATCTATGTGCAATTCTACTTTCGGGCACAATGTCCCTGCTCTCATTTCTGCTCCAGGGGAGTGAACTATCATAGGGTTGCTAAGAGTCACCACGCCCAACCCATGCTTATCCACAAAGGTTTTTGACACAAAAGAATGCGATGCTCCGGAATCGAAAAGAACTGATGCTGGTACTGAGTTGACGAGAAACATACTCAGCATGACGTCCGGTGCAGCCTGCGCTTCTTCTGCTATCACGTGGTTCACTCTCCCCTTGATGAAGGTTTGCGGCTTCTGCTGCCCCTGGTTGACTCCCGGAGGCTCCTGGGGTCGCTGTCGCTTGTATCTTCTTGGGGCACGCCTTGGCATAGTGCCCTGGTTCTTTGCAGTAGAAACAAGTCACTCCGTCCGACAGCGGACTGCTCTTCTGCGCCTGGCCACCGGTCGTTGGGGTGCGGTTGGCTGGCCTGGAACGGCGGGCGGCTGGTTGAGGACTTGAATTTGCCCGACTGGGTCTTGAAGTTGCTGCCTTGAGGTCTGAACTTGTTCGCATGCAGAGGAGTGCTGCGAACCTTGTGAGAAACTCCAGAGTTGTTCCTCTGATCTGCCATTCTTCTTTTCCGAGTCTCCATCTCCATATGTTTGCCTTCCTGGCGGATGGCCTTACTGACTAGCTGGTGGAAGTCAGTATAGTCACCCGATATCAGCTGCACTGATATGTTGTCATTTAGGCCCTCCATGAACCTTTCCTGCTTGGCTTCATCGGAGGCCACATCTTCTGGCGCATCGTGGGCCAGCTGGTTGAACTTTTGAACGTACTCATTGACGGTACGACTTCCTTGTCGCAGGGCTCTGAATTTCTTCTTCTTCAGAGCCATGGTACCGGTGGGGATGTGAGCCTTGCGAAAGCTTTGCTCGAACTCGTTCCATGTCACCGTCTGCGGGTTGGCATGTGAAGCGGTGAAAGTATCCCACCATTGAGACGCGGGTCCATTTAGCTGGTGAGAGGCGAACAGGACTCGCTCTCGATCAGTGCACTGCAAAATATCCAGTTTCTTGCCAATCGACCTAAGCCAGTCGTCGGCGTCCATTGGTTCGGCACTGCTGGCGAAGGTCGGTGGCTTGATTCTTAGGAACTCTGATAGACGATTGGGAGGTACTTGGGCCGGTTGATGATGAGCTTGAGGATTGTTGATGGTCTGAGCTAACAGTTGGATCAATTGGTTCTGATTAGCCATCAATCGCGCCTAATCCGTCTCTTTGCTAGCGGAGGCGGTGGAATGGGGGTCGACCGCCCCTTGAGCTCCGGTTGGCATTATCGCTGGGTTCCTCCTCGTGTTCACCATCCGCCAAGCTTCCAAATTAGAGGAGAGAGAGAGAACTAAAAGGAGAGGTTCCTTGTAACAATCCCACAAATAAGAACACCCAAAAGCAAGGAAAACCATAAATAAACCAAATAAAACTTCTTTTATTTTATTATAATAGTCTTACAGCTGTTAACAAAGGACTACAGCTCGCGGATAACGTTTTAAAGCTAAGACTCAGGGTTGTCTAGAAACTAGTGTTGCGCTCGAGCCTCCTCGGAAAAGGCTCGGTTGTGGAGTCTGCATCCTCGACGCGGGCTCGGCTAGTTCTTCTTCCACTGCACGGAGCTTCTCCTGCATGGTGTGCAGCTCGTCCAGGGTGGTCTGGTACATGTGATCCATGGACTTAGTGAATTCCACCTGTCGTATGAGACGGGGGTTGCTCTCGTACTCCGTAGATGAGAAATCGCTGGCAGCACCAAGAGGAGTCTTCATGGGGGAAGTAGCGAAAGTCCGTGCGCTGCAGGTCCCGAGCGTAGATGTTCCTCAACTAGCGAATGGCCTCCCGGGCTGCATCTTGCACTCCGTCGAAGAAGGCAACTCGGGGTAGGGGGGCGTCGAAGATGTAAATGGCCCCGTTGGCTACGAAATCTTTGAAAATCTTCACTTCCACCCTCCAGTGCTCCTCGTCTCCGTACATGCCTACGTACCCTTAGTAGAGGGGGTACGGACGGAAGTCAAGCTCCTGCATGAGGTTGTACAGGTCGTTCGCGAAGAGTCCGACAAGGGTTCCGTGGGAGACGCGGGTAGGTTGCTCCATCTAAAATTTGGAAGAGGAGAGAAGTTAGTAATCAGTTTTGGTAAGAGATTTGAGCAAAGAAGAGATGATTTTAAAAGAGGCATTTCTTATCAAAATATATCCTTAAGGTTGGGCTCTAGCTAAGGTCACGTCTTAGGGTCATTATTGCTCTGATACCATTTCTGTCGGAACCCGGAACAACAACTCCGAGTCCCTCTATGTAAATCACACTATCCCAGGAAAAGCTAGTGCACACAGGGTTTAACAGCAATGTATATCATGCAAAAATCACCACAGAGTATTATTAAACGAAAATACGGCCTTAAGGCCAAGTCTTACAATATAGGGGCACAAGGCCAACAAAAGAAATAAAACAGCGGAAAGCAGTAAAGGTAGCGGAACATCCCATCCAGCCTCCCACAGGCGAATGACTGTAAGACGCGCCCTACTCGCTAAAGTAGTCCCCACCGTCGTAGTCGTCCTCGAAGTTTGGCAACAGATTTAGCAAGGTGAGTACAAAGAGTACTCCCAAGGTAAGCATATGAATACTTACGCAAGTTACATCGAGGATTATAACAGAGTAGATGCATGCATAGGAATAACAAAGGAAATCTTAATAGGGTAAATGTGCGAAAAAGCAATACTTGAATTTGAATACAATAATGTAAGTACGAAAAGCTGGACTTTGATACAGTATACGAAACAATGTTTTTAACAAGTAATATCGTTAGTGTAGGCTCTGACCCACGCTAACCTATCCACGGGAATCCACCCGGAACAAATCCAAAACCATCATTTGTGTGCTCAAAAACCAGGTTTTATAAAATCCAAGTCTAATCTGTGAAGACTCTACTCAGCATGTCCGTGACCGTGGACATGGCTATCCAGATAGTTTATTACTCTGCAGAGGTGTACAACTTTACCCACAAGACATTCCCCCTCACTTGAGCCACGCGATAAACACACTGCTTTAGGTGTGCGGCGGAGATTTCATGACAAGGCTGTTCCGATGATCTATAGCCAAAATAATCACGCCGCCACTAAGGTTTCACCACAACTCGAATCCACGAGTTGGAGCCCACTCTGGTGCCATGTGAGACTTCCCGCAGCCTACGCCGCGCTCACATTCAGCCTATAGCGAGACTATATTTGGAACTTCACAAATTACTTAGCCAGGTCCGTCCCATATCGGACTTGTGGTAGTACGAAGTGGCTTCGTAAAATGAATCACAGAAACGGTCCTTAATCCGACTTAGGCTCGACCACATACCTACATGCGCGACAATCAACCAGGTGTCATCAAACACGAGGCATGCCGGCACCCACCACCTAACCATTAGCCTATGTCCAAATCATAAGTTTCTATTTTTATTTTTAAACAGTTTTCATAAACCATCCTTGACTCACCGAAGTCAAGATATCAATTTTCAAAGTTTGTCTTTTCATGTGAAAGATTGATCCCACCTAAAATTATACTAAGCCAGGCTAAGCATTTCTATAAAATTTTCTAGTCAATACTATGGTACTAACTAGTTTTCAGCTAGGGTGACAAGGTGTGTGAATTCGGGATTCAAAATTGGCTATAGTCAAAGGATCATAGGTATAACTAAAGTTTAAACTGAATTTAAATTAAATTTAAATACAAGTACGCATGCATATACAGCAAAACAACATAAATAAATTTGAAATATTAGGTTCAACATGGTCAAAGGTGTAACTTGCCTTGATCGAAGTCCTGCTGGGAACCGTCGAACTTGAATTCTCCGGAATCGTCAAAATCTAATGTAAAGAGCCAATTCAAAGAGAAATTAAAAAACAAAATTCAAATAAATTTAAAATTTCAAAATTATGACAGAAATGGGTAGATCATGATTTTAGAAAAATTTAGAAATTTGAATAGGTCAATTTGGAGTTAAAATAAGAAAGTTATAGCCTTCCAAAGTTTTAATACAATTAAAAGAAAAATACTCAGTTTCTGGAATTACTTTTAAACCGAAAAAGCATTTATGACGTCAGCATGAATTATTTTTCTAAAGAAATTAAAGGATTATGACGTCAGCAAGGCAATTAGTTTTCGGTTGAATTATTTTTATACTGAAAAATCAGTTTTATTGCGTTTGCATGACGTCAGCAAGAATTTTCGGATTTAATTAAAAACTGGTAGGGCTGACGTGGCAGGGGGGCTGACGTGGCCTCCACGTGGCTGCCACCTGGCACCACGTGGCCGCCTTGTGGCTACCATGTCGCCACACTGCGCTGACGAGGCTGGCTCCGGGTGACGTGGCGGTCGGCGCCGGTGGCGAGAGCGCGCCGCATGGCGGCTACCGCTGCCACGCACCGCCACCAGACGCCGGCCGACGTGGCTTGCCGGCCGGAGGGGAGGCGTAGGACCCAAAGGTCGCTGGAGCTCCGGCGGGCGGCGGCGCCGGCCGATGTGCGGGAAATGACGGGGAGGGTGAGGGGAATGTTCTGGTACCTCGCACGAAGTCTGAGGGTGACCGGAGGGGAAGATTGGCGGAGAGGGGCGGCGGTCGGAGAGGGCTTCACGGCGGCGGAGGAGCTCCGGTGGCGCAGAAGCTTGGGGGAGTGGTCGCCGGGGTTCGCCTGGGCACCAGCAACGTCGGGGACATGTCGATGGAGCTCGGGGAGGCTCGAGGTGACGGTGATTGCTCGCCGGAGTGCTTGAAGCCGCGGAGAGGAAATCGGGCGCAGGGAGGGCTCCAGCACTTGAAGGCTACGATTGAGAGGTGGGGGAGGGGCGGTGTGAGCTGAGGTTCTTGGGGAGTGCTTTTTATAGGCGGGGGATGGTTGTAACGGCTGCGCGAAGATCGCCGGAGTGGGAACGGCCGGAGAGGGTGAATGCGACGGTGAAGGAGGGTGTAATTGGGGGGAATTATGCCTGCAACGGATGCGGTGGAGGGTTAATTGCTATTTGCAGTCGGCGCGGGGGATCAATTGGGAAGGAAACCGAAGCAATTAAAGCTTCAGTTTCGGCTTCAATGGCGGCAACGGGCGGCGATTGCGCGGGGAAGAACGGAAGGGGGGTAGGGAAGATGGGCCCGACAAGTGGGTCCCATGTGTCAGCGAGAGAGGGAAGGAGAGAAAGGGAGGGGCGACGGCTTGGATTCACAACAGGTGGCGCAAGGGGATAGATCGGGCCGTTGGATCGTGTCGAACCGGTAAGTGAATGCGGGTGGTTGCGATTCAATCCGACAACGGATCTGAAATCGGGACCGTTCACGAGGAGGGCGAAGGTTTAAGTGGCTATGGACGGCGAGGATCTGGTACGGCAATGGGGGCGGTGCGGATCGAGCCACTTGTCGATCGGAGGGAAGAGGGGAGCGGGCGAAAAGGGTAAGTGAGGATGTGCGGCCGAGATCGATCGGGCTACAGCGATATAATCCGAGCCGTCGAATGGAAACGATGAGGTAAGTGGCTGGGGACGGGCGAGATCGAAATCGGCGGGCGGGAGTGGCTCCGATGCGCGACACGCGTCGGCCGCGGAGAGAGGGAAGGCGGGAGTGGCAGTGGACAGCGGCGATTGAAGCGATGGCGGAGGGAAATAAATCCAGAGCGTCCACGCGTTAGTCCGGGGGGGTTTGGATTTTTAATTCCTTTTTGATTTTCCTGAAATGATATTAAGCTTTAGAAAACTCAGAAAAATACCAAATAAATTTTGAAAAATCCAAAAAAATTCAGAGAACCTTCTGGGACTATTTGAGACTTAATAAAAATATTTTCCACCCATTTTGATATTTATAATTTGCAAAAGCATAATTTGTTTTAAAAAGGGGAGTTTTATCTCTTTATAAATTCTTGAAAATTTAAGTAATTACGGAATTGAGTTTAGGAAAAGGAAGTAAGTTTATTTGACTTTCATGAAATGTAATGAGCTTAATTTGGCTTTTATAAAATAAAAAATTTAAATTTCTCAACTCAGAACTTAGAAATAAAATCCAAGAAAATCCAGAAAATAATTTCATAAAGGAATAAAATTTTGGGATGTTACATCCTTTCTTCACCTTTGTTCCCTCGCCATCATCATCTGATTGATTGTTACGTTTGTATCGGGATGCGTTGCACACCGGATAGACATGCATGTTTGCATACTCTTTACGGTAGAGGATACAGTCGTTCGGACATGCATGTATTCTTTCTACTTCCATTCCCAATGGACAAAGAACCTTCTTGGCTTTATACGTGGTTTTAGATAACTCATTTCTCTCCGGAAGTATATCCGCTAAAAGACCTAGCAACGCCATAAAACTCTTGTCGGACCAACTGTTGCTTTCCTTTAATTTCAACAGTTCAAGCACAGCTGACAACTTTGTGTACTTTGACCTGTAGCACGTGAACAAAGGTTTCTTCGAGTCCTCCATCAAGCCTCAGAATTTAACATACTCTCTCATCATAGTTCTCTTGTACATCACAAAGCATCTGATCTAGATTGTCATCGTGCAGCCTATCCGAATCTGAACCACAATCGACATCATCCGGTGGTATATCATTAACTTCACCGGCGATGTCATCCGGCGGCATATCATTGACTTTACCGACGATGTCATCTGGCAGCATATCATTGACTTTGCCATGACTGGTCCAACACGTATACCCCTTTTTGAAACCTCTCCGAATCTAGTGCGCTTCAATATGCTCTCGATTCTTAAATATCTTTAAATTCTCACAATCATTGCACGGACAATATATATATATTCCACCCCCATATTCAACATATCCTCTTTGACCGCTCTTGTAAAAGCAGACACACCATTAATGTACTCTTCATTCACACGACTTATAGTATACATCCAGCTTCGGTCCTATATTATGCACATATATAACAACTTAGTATTAAAAACTAAATTAATTAATTACTACTACATATATACCACATGCATTGAGGCTAGCTAAATCTAAATTAGCTAGATCTTTAAAGGATATATATAACAGTCACCGAAAATTAGCTAGATTTAAATTTTGATGCAACAAAAAATAAATTTCATTACTAACCATATTTAGGGCAACCAAGAACTAGATGAATCTTCAAAGCTCTCTCAGAGTATCATAGACGGTTTTTAATAAAAAAAACCATCTGTGATATTCCAGTATCACAAACGGTTTATCAGTAAGAACCGTTTGTGATACTTCTTTTTCCCACCACCAACACCATAGACGGTCACCAAATTAAAACCGTCTATGATAGTATACATCACAGATGGTTTCACAAAATCATCTCTGATTTGGTGTCTAGTTTTAGGCTTTCTGTAGTAGTGAGCGAATATGCAACATACAAATTTAGGTTGTGTAATGTGCAGTACACAAATCGGTTGGTTAAAGGGAAAATGTGCGGCTGTGCATATACGGTCATCTCCACTCTTCATCAAGTTAATTTTGCGATACGTGCTCAAATATACATATCTACTGCATATTCCGGGGGACTCCCTGGGCACTCACCCCTGCCACGCCGTGCCCGTGCGTTGCTGGTTCGACGCGTGGTGTGCGTGGTGCGAGCGAGCGCTCTTGCCCAGCTGATAGCAGGGCGCGATTTTGGCCCATTTGTTTGCTTTCTGTCCCGTGCATTGCCTCCACGCAGGCCACCCTCCATCCACCTCTCCCCGAGTCTCGAGACCGTTCTAGATGCCACCGCTTGGCTCTCGCCTCCCTCCCTGCCTCCCCTCCCCTCACACTCGTGGCCGCCTCCCCACCTCCCCCGCTCACCTGGCGCGGTGGCAGACTCCCAGATCTGGATCTTCCCATGCCTCCTCCCCTCCCCTAACTACGCCACCACCACCTCTGCCACCGCCATGGCCTCACGTCCTCCCCTCTGCACCATGTCCACCGCCTCCTCCTCCCTCTCCACCGCCTCCCCCGCCTCCGCCTCCGCAGCGCCGCCTGCGTCACATGCCCCGTATCCTAACCCTGCTCTCCCGACCCCCTCGCATCGCACGTCGTTGCCTCCTATTATTGCCCGGGAGACGCCGCCGAGCCGATCTACCGTACCGACAGTCCCCCCTCGCAGTCGGTGGCTTCACACCCTCCCCTCCGCACCATGTCCACCGCCTCCTCCTCCCTCTCCACCGACTCCCCCACCTCCGCTTTCGTAGCGCTGCCCGCGTCACGTGCATCCCGTGTCCTAACCCTGCTCTCCCGACCCCCTCGCATTGCACGTCGCCGCCGCCTATTATTGCCCAAGACACGCCGTCGAGCCAATTTGCCATATCGACGGTCCCCCCTCGCAGTCGACGGCTTTCGTACTCGCGCCTTGCGTCCTCCGCTCGACAACTGCGCCTCCTCCCTACCGTCGGTGTGCGCCCTCTAACTCGCCCCCCAGGAGTGCCACCACCAGGCCATGGCAATTGCCGTCCAGGTTCTCAGTGGACGGAACCAACCCAGATATGCCGCCTCTTTTGGGAAGAAAAAAGAATTCCTTCATCTCCTCTCAGGCTCACCCTCCTCGCCGCGTAGCTAACCCTATCCACCATCACAAAACTATGCCGCTTGCTGGCCGGATCCGGCGACTGCAAGGGATCGAAGGCTGCGACTGCTTGCCTCATCCTCAACAACCCTACCCTGATCTAATTTGGTAAGGAATTCCTGCTCTCCCCGTATATCAGTTTAGATAGAGACCCTACTCAAATTCTTGAATTACATCAGTTTTGCACCCCTGTGGTTTTGCATAGAGACCCTACTCAAATTCTCGAATTACATCAGTTTTGCACTCCTGTGGTTTTGCGCTAGAAACTTCCCCTTAGAAAAAATTGTACGAAGAAAAAATTTCCAGATCATTAGCTCTAGAGGCTGAACGTTTTTTGCTAGATGCAGTTCTGTGCTCTAATGACTATTCCGGCATATGATTAATGTCCTCGATTGGAGTATCCGATGGAATGTACGTTTCAATTCAATTCAGAATACCTTTTCTTTTGTTTTCATGTTTTGCAGCGTAGTTCTTTTTCCTGTTGCTGTCATGTTCTTCATCACATGGTGGTTTATTCAATTTGTTGATGGTTTTTCCAATCCACTATATGCAAAACTTGGAATCAACAATGTCGAGACCCGAATATGCAAATTCGGTCTCTTTGTGTAAACTGCACTAGTCCAGGATCACGCTAGTGCACACAGTCAAACATAGATGTCATCACAGTCATACACACGATAATAATAAAGGAAAACTCGAATATCGATAAAATATCAAAGGTACGACCTTATGACCAAGCTTACAATATCTCTAGCCGGAAGGGCTTAACAAAATAGCAGCGGAAATCCAAATTAAAATGTAGCAGCCAATCGACAAACCCACAGGCTATCGAGTGGAGAACGAAGCCTAATCCGTGAAGTCGTCGTAGTACTCTCCTTCTGGAACCTCCTGCTGATAGTACTCCTCTCCCTCAACTGAGCAACATAGGTGTAATGCCGTGAGTACATTGGTACTCAGCAAGTCGTTTGTAACAAATGAATGCAATATAATATGCAAGGCTTACCAAAGGAAGGCTGAAAGGTTAATTTGCATAAAGGCATTTCACAAAGAAATATAGTAAATAACTTGAAAGCGAAAGTTAACTGAAAAACAATAATAATAAATAATCAAAAGAATAAACATGAACCACTTGTGAGCACCAATTCACAAGCTAAACCAAAAGTGAACTACCTATCCACCCCAAACATGAACCACCATGTAAACATGAACCACCATGTTATAAGTGAAAACACTAACTCTCGTGTGAAATCCCCGAGCAATGTCCATGACCGAGGATGCGGCTATTCGAATAGTTTTACACACTGCAGAGGTTGCACAACTGTACCCACACGATGTGATTAGCCTCGATCTCAGGAAATCACAACAAGGCCTTTACAATGCTCTACCTCAACCCAATCCTGCCCGCTAGGGTTTCGCATCACACCCCCCCTTGCGCCACATGGAAATCAGCAACCATGTCCATCACTATGGCAGAATTGATTTGAAGTATTACAAATTAATCAACCAGGTCCATCCCATAATAGACATGTGGTTTGCACGATTAAGCTCAGATCAATGGCGCACAAAGTTAAGTCCTTAACATTACCTGGGCGAGACTACCACATCCCCCAAAGTACAACTGCACTTCCCCCTTTACTGCACGATCACTCGCCCGAGTGCAAAAACTAAATTTGTATAACCAAGCCAACGACACACCAATGACGTAGCACAAATTTTATTAAACGTGGCACCAACCACAGTTCCATATATCACTAAATCAAATTAAAGGTTAACATGTGATGATAAAACCATTCGCAATTATAAGCAAAACTAAGCCTCTACTCGTACAATGTAACAGCCCAGCTGTTTTAAAAAAATGAAAACAAAAAAAAACCATTATTTGATTTAATATAAAATAAAACCTTTGCTTTTGCTTTCTTAAGTCTGTAAAAAAATTAATTGCATAAACTTTTGTTTTAAAAGAGGCTTTTGTCGTGAAAAATAATTTAAAAGAAAATCTTATGCTTTATTAATTTAAGGGTATTTGAAATCCTGTTTAAAACTAATTCAAATTAATTACTGATATCTTCTGGAGTTTAATTGGAATTTTTCTGGATTTTGTGTTCAAGCTTTGAATTGAGAGGAGCTAAAATTTTCTTTTCATAAAAGCCAAAATAAAGTTATTTCTTTGTTCAAAGTCAAAAATAAGTTTATTTCTTTGTTCCTAAAGTCAATCTGTATTACTTTAATCTTTAGGAAATTATACAGATTTAAAACTCTTCTTTTAAAGTTAAATTGTGTTTCTGCAAAATCTAAATACTAAAATAGTTTGAAAATATTTTTATTAAGTCAAAAATCATTCCAGATGATTCTATGAATTTTTCTGGAATTTTTAAAATTTATTTGGTATTTTTCTCGAGCTTTTAAATCCTTCTAGCATTTAGAAACCAAAAAAATTTAAATTGGAAAACCTCCTCGGTGTGACGCGTGGGCGCTCGGTTTAATCCTCTGCCGCTTGCTTCAATCGGCGCCGTCCGCGACCACTCCGCCTTCCTCTCTCTCGGTAGGCCGCGTCGCGCGCATCGAGCCGCTCACTTGTGGGTTCTAATCCCGCTGCCGCTCAACTTACCTCTTACGCGCTCGTTCGCTCATGCGCCAAGTGTCGCACATCGGTCTCAAGCCCGCGGCCGGTCTAATCCTCACCGCTACCGCTACCCTTACCGGCCCCCATCACTTCAATCGAATGGCCCAGTTAAATCCTTCCCACCCGATCAATCCTCGCCGTTCCTATTCACTTAACCGCCGTCCGCCTCCTTCTCCTCTCGCGGCGCGTGGCGAGTTAGGGCCATTCGCCGTTGCCGTATTAAATCGCAGCCGCTCATCGCCACTTAATGCACCCGATCGGCTCCGACTTCACCCCCGTTGTCGGATCAAATCGTGGCCCTCTGTGCTCACTTACCGGTTCGCTAGATCCAGCGGCCCCGTTTCCCTCCCCTTGCCACCTGTCGCGAATCCGAGCCACCGCCTCCCCCTTTCTCTCCTTTCCTCTCTCGCCGACGTGCGGGACCGGCCTGTCAGGTCCTTCGTCCCCGCCGTCTCCTTCTTCCTCGCGCAATCACCGCCGCTCCGCCGCCATTAAAACAAGAAACCAAAGCTTTAAAGGCTTCGGTTTCATGCCCAATTACTGTCCCCCGCCACCGCAAATTCAAATCCCTGCTTCCCCGCGTCAGTTTCGGGCATAATCACGATTAATCCCTCCCTCT
Source organism: Melocanna baccifera (assembly GCA_036346265.1). Lineage (NCBI taxonomy): Eukaryota > Viridiplantae > Streptophyta > Magnoliopsida > Poales > Poaceae > Melocanna > Melocanna baccifera. The sequence goes on along the minus strand of JAYEVJ010000125.1, from coordinate 11,778 downwards.
CCGGCGGTGATGCCTCGGCCGTTACCACCTCCCCGTGCCTATTTAAGCCCTCCCCAAGCTCTCTCGACACACCGCCTCTTCCTCCACCCTCAATTTGGACCCCCGAGCACTCCCGCCGCCCCACACCCCTCTTTCCCTCCGCCGGCGTCCCCGACTCCGGCGAGCGATCGCCGCTGCCTCGGGCCTTCCCGAGCCTCGCTGACCGCGCCACGACCTTCCTCGTGCCCCGGCGATCTTCGTCCACCCCTCCACCGGGCATTTGCGCCACCCGAAGGCTCCGCCGCCGTGGAACCCTTCTCTGACTGCCGCCCCTCGTCGTCGCCCATCCTCTCCGGTCACCCTCGGGCCCCGTGCGAGGTACCACCTGACTCCCCTCGCTCCCCTCTCGCTTTTGCGTAGCTTGGCCGGAACCGCCACCGTCGAGATCGCCGGCGACCATCGGCTTCCGCGCCCCTCCCCTTCGGCCGGCGAGCCACGTCAGCATCGGGCCGAGGTGGCAGCTCGAGTGGCAGCCCGGTGGCGGCCGCGTGTGCGCCACCTACGCCACAACCCCGCCACGTGGGCGCCCAGTCTCCACCTCGCCACCCCAAGCCACGTCGGCGCGAAGTCGTGACGCGACAGCCGCGCGTCAGCCACGTGGCGCCACGTCCCTTGCCACGTCAGCTTTTCCACGCCACGCAAGCGCCGCATCGGCATTTCCAACCGCTGGCGTGCCACCTCACCCCTCTCGGGTCCACGGACTTAGTCCACTAGACCCGGGCCCCACATGTCAGCCTCTGCCGATTTTTAAAACCCCAGGGCTGACGTCATAATTCAGATTTTCCTTTAGGAAAATATTTCGGGCTGACGTCATAAACCCCTTTTCGGTTTAAAAATAATTCCAGAAAAAGAGCTTTTCTTTTATTTGAATTTAAACTTTGGAAGGCTATAACTTTTGCATTTTAACTCCAAATTGACCCATTCAAATTTCTAAATTTTTCTAAAATCATGAACTTTCCATTTCTGGCATTATTTTAAAATTTTGAAATTTATTTAAATTTTGTTTGAATATAATTTGGTAATCCCAAGGTTTAAACATTAAATTATAATTTCCAACTCTTTTAAAGCCTCAACTCCTTTCTAAAATTTTCAATTCACATCCAAAATTCAAATTCAAATCTTGCAATAATTCAAAACCTCCATAAAATATTTGTTCTATTTTTTAAGTCCAAACATTATTCTGGCATTTTTCTCTCTCAAAGCAAAATAAAAGAAATAAGGAGACTTTCTCACGCCAAAATCTTCTTTTGAGCACGCTCAGCTAATAGTTCTCACCTCATCCAATGCCATAGACCTTTTCCTTTGCAGGTGTTTGGCTATTCTCTTTATCCTAATATTTATTCTCCTCCTTCGCTATTCATGCACGCATCCAACCAAACAAATGTCTTTTTTCAAATTTAAAGTCACAGTGAGCAATGCATGCATGCAAGAAAAATCAATTTCCTTTTACCAAATTAATTTGCATGCAGCAATAATACCTTTAGTCATTGCCAAGCATAAATTCCATTCAGTTTCTACCCATTAAAATTTCAGTTTCTTGCATGCAAAATTGAAACCGCCATCTCATTCAATTCGGCCATTATTTCGGCATTCAATTCCGGCCATTCCCTTACTCCTCTCCACCTATAAATTGAACCCCAGCCCCCTCACATCATTCCCCACTTGTTATGCATTCTAGGAAACCAGAAACCCAGCCAAGAAGAAGCTTTGGAAGACTATTTCTTCGGTTGGCTTGTTCCAACAATTTTCTTCCCAACCGATCTTCCGACGACTTGTTCTCCGTCGTCCAGACTCCGAATCTGGTGATTCAAATTCCTAAATTCATCTAAATTCATATTCTATTTTCCAGTATATATTTACTATTTAAAAAGAAGGAGTTGGTGGTTGCCGTCACGTTCACCCTCCCTCACTTCTTAACCATTCGATCTTTCTCCTCTCTTCTCAGCCACACGATCTGATTAAACCCTAAAATCCAACATCACCCCTCTGCCCCCACGCCTACCCCTCGCTCTTCCCCCCACCGCCCCCACGCCTCCTCCTCGCTCTTCCTCCCACCGCCCCCACGCCTCCCCCTCGCTCTCCCCCCGCGGCCCGCGGCGTCCTCCCCCTCCCCACCCGCGCCGCTGCTGCCCCCACCTCCCCCTCGCTCTCCCCCCGCCGCCTCGCTCTCCCTCCGCCGCCCCTCGCCTCCTCCCCTCCCACCCCGCGCCGCCTCCTCCCCTCCCTCCCACCCCATGGCGCCGCCTCCTCCCCTCCTCCTCCCAAGCGCCGCGCCTCACCTCCGGCCCCGGCGCCTCCTCCCAAGCCCACGCGCGCCGCCTCCCCTCTCCGTCCCCGCACGCCGCCTCCTACCCCCATCCCTCTCCCTCCTCGCGCGCATCCTCCCCTCCCTCCGCGGCCAAGACTTCGTTCGGCAGTGGCGCGGATAAGCCGGCGGTGGCGCGAGGTGAGCGATGGACAGTGGAAGACGAAGAAGGCGCGCAACTCCCAGTACCCGAGCCAGAGGAGGAGGAAGGCGGTGCTCAAGACGATCGAGACCTTCCGTTGGTGGTGTTCGCCGGGAGGTGCGGCACTGGAGGACCGACTTCGCCGCGCCGCCATGGGCGCGCCTTCGTCCTCAAGTGGTGATCCCCACCCCACCCATGGCGGCCCAACCGGTGCTCCTCCTCGTCCTCGCCTACTCTGCCAGTGCCTTGCGAGTTCTACCTCCCGGCGTCGCTCCGCCGACTTCCACAAGGTCCCACCTTTTTCTTCTCCTACTGCTCTCCCGTCTCTCGCGCACTTCCTTCCAGGTTGGGTTGGTTCTTGATCCGGCGAGTCTTCACGCGCTGAAATTACAAATGAATCGTGCGTTTGTGTTGTTGTGTCATGGTGATTCTGAAAGGATCTCTGCTCGCCGTGAAGGTGGGAAGAAGCGCCGCTATTGCCGATGACCGGAGGTGGGCGTGCAGTGCAGACCGTCGCGACCGATTTCCAGAGGTGTTCAAGATCCACGACAAGCTCTACATCGGCCTCTCCGGCCTCGCCACCACGCCCATACGTGAGGCGCAATGATCCCCCTTTGGTTGTTTCTTGGTTTGGTGACCGCTAATTGACGGATTAGGGTTTGGGTTTTTGTGTAGTGGGAGCTAAGTGAGAGGATTGGTTTGGCAAATGTCGGTTTTCGGATGTGTTGATGTTACATTATTTACAATGGATTATTGATACGTGCGTGGGTTTCGATAGTGAAGGTGGTAGAGATTTCTTTGTGGGTTTGTGAATGGTAGGATAAGCTGTGGAGATGCTCACATTTCTTGTGTTACGATGTGTCCGTAGGTTGGGAAGGTTGATTTGCTGTTGTATAAGCATGTAGATGTTAGTGATATGCCCTAGAGGCAACATGGAGATGTTGTATATATCACATACTATGTTTATGATACATTACTTTGTTCCTTGGAATAGACATCATCATTATTGATCAATGAGTATGTGACTTATTCATGAGACTCTTAAATACTAAGATGTTGCTATTTCTAAATGATCCCTGATCGTATATCATATGAGGAACAAATATGATTCAAAGACAAAGATCAGCATATGTATTGATTGATGATCATGTCTCATGGATCATGGTATGGTGATACCAAATCAATAATATGGACATGTGTTAGTGAACATATGTTGGATAGACTGCCATGAGACAACTGCAGAGATTCCATGTGTCATCGGTTGGTCTCAAGTAGTGTTTATGTAGAGTCCTTAGACTTGAGATCATCATGGTTCCCAACATGAGTAGTAGCTTATTTTGGGACTACTAAACACTACTCCGTGAATCGGTAGTCATAAAAGTAGTCTTCGGGTTTGCCATGAAACATGTAGTGGGATGTGAATGATCAAGATAGAATTTGCCCCTCCTTATGGGAGAGATATCTACGGGCCTCGATGTAATGGATTATGAAAGTGCATGGCCATGCCAAGGTGATTGAGGAGTCAATCACGAGTTTATAATCCATCACGGAATCGAGAGAGTGATTGAGCTATTAAGAGGATGACACAGTCTCGCCTTGAGCTCAATCTATATCGTGAGGCAAAGGGATTCGTACATGAGAGAACATTACAGTTCGGCCGATATGATCTTTACATATACTTTGGGGTTAATATGTCTTACTAGAGGCGCTATTAACATGGTAGCTGGAAGGCGTTTCGGGTCACGACCAAGTATCGTGAACCTGCTGTGGTCGCACGCTTAACGGGTTGGAACACTAATTCGAATATGATTCGGATATGGGCTCAATTCGGATAGAGATCGAATAGACTCCTATTGGGCCTCGGTCCACGAGGCCCACGTGAGGAGGTATATATATATGGAGGCGGGGCGGAGGATTCGTCCCGCTAACATCTAGCAAAACCCTAGCCGCCACCTCCCGAGCCAAACCCTAGCGCTCCACGAGTGCTAGTACACTCGCGATCGGCGTTCCGGCCGGACGTGTGGATACGGTGGAGGCGCTGCTCGTTGCGATCTTGATCGGCGTGCGTGGAGAGACGATCTGTTGGGGACGATCGGCTACTTCCACTACTACTCGGCGCGAGATTGGATCGGTTTCAATTCTTCTTCCATTTGCTGCGTCTAAGTGGTAACGATCCATGATCCTTCCTTAGCATGATGTTCTTGGGTGCGCGGTAGAAAAGTTTTGTTTTACGCTTCCGTAGCCTACGCGTATTCAATAGTGGTATCGAGCCATCTTGCTTAGTTTGCAATCGGATCAGCGCATATATGTTGATATGCGATAGTAGTAGATTGGATCTATTACGATCTAAATAAGGTAGCACGGGTTGATGAGATCAATCGGTCATAAGGGGTTGAAATTGGTATGAGTTGATAGCATCACAAGGCCAAAAGATTAGTTCGTGCTCCTTCTTTGATGTACGCGCGACTTGCCCCTACCTACTGGAATCACCATCGGGGCTAGCTGCGCGCAATCGATGAGATCGAGTCAACGGATCGAGGTCTTGTGTTGTGGTCTCCTCAAGTATACCGATCGCGATGATCAATATGATTGATCTAATGAAAATTGAGACATTTTGAATGGCTCGGATTTGGGTTGATTTGATCGGCTCGATAAGATTTTCATAGCGATTTCATAGATGCGATCTATGTAATTCTGTGAGGTTTTCATAGCGGGACCGCCGTGTGTATCCCCCCCTTGTATAGCGTCTTGGGTTCACATCGTTAGGTAGAATGCGATTCTACGTCTAACTTATTTTTGCAGAGAATGATGTGAATAGTATGGCCCTATAGCTTATTTGAATGTATGAGATGTATGTGATGCATGTAACATTCGTTCATGGCCTGCGTGTCATGATTATTTCAGCTATTGTTAGCTGTATATATTGTATTTAACGACCTGCGTGTCGACCTTAATGCTTGAATCTATCTTTGTAATCTTCAATTTCTAGCTATTATAGGTAGTAGCCTAGTTTTGAGGTTACAAGCTTTTAAGCATGGTGGCCTAAAGGAGTGATGTGGAGGATGGAGATCGTCTACACCTACTTGGAGATGGATATCACCATTTTTGGGCCATACTACTTCACAGTTAAATGTGTTTATCTATGATGTTATCTATCTTATTCTTATGCAATGATATATGTGATATGTTGCTTTGGTAGGATAGAATCCCTCTTAAAATTAGGTGTTAATGCCCTTCCATATGTTGCACCAAAAGATAATGATCACCGCATGGTAGGTCTACCAAAGTAGAGTGCCATCAGTTATCATCATCATTTGGGGTAGATGTCGGACATCTACATGCGGAAGCATTTTGTTTACTTAACAAGGTTATCAAAATAGTTTTGGACCTTGGGGCATAGATTGGGGCCGAGGCATACTAATGTCACCCAAAGTAGAGTCACATAGGGATGTGATTAGCAAAGTGTTGCTTACCATGTCACTAGTTTTCTAGCCGTGATGCCAAAGCTCACTAGGAATTAGTGAAATGAGGATCTTTACCCACTATGTAACTTAGAAGGAGTTTTTGTTGCAAAACTCATAGTGGGAGTCTTTTGCTAAATAGTTTAATAAAAGATGAACATAAACATAGTGCTAAACTTTGCATATTCTTGTGTTGTAGATCATGTCATTAACGCCGCATCCAAAGACTTTTAATTTGCGATCTGTTCTTGAGAAAGAAAAACTCAATGGAACAAACTTTTTGGATTGGTATCGCAACTTGAGAATTGTTCTCAAGCAAGAGCGCAAGGAGTATGTCCTTGAGTCTCCTTACCCCGAAGACTTGCCTGATAATGCTACTATGGCTGCACGGAGAGCTTATGAGAAGCAAGCGAATGATTGCCTTGATGTGAGTGTCTCATGCTTGCCACAATGTCCTCTGAGCTTCAGAAGCAATATGAGAACACAGATGCCTACAATATCATTGTGGGGTTACGTGGTATGTTTGAGAACCAAGCAAGGGCTGAGAGGTTCAATACTTCAAAGTCCTTATTTGCGTGCAGGCTTGCAGAAGGGAATCCGTCGACCCTCATGTGATTAAGATGATTGGCTACATTGAGAGTCCGGAAAAGCTTGGTTTTCCCTTAGCCAAGAGTTGGCTACGATGTGATTCTCGATCGCTTCCCGAGCTTTGAGCCATTCATAATGAACTTTCACATGAACAACTGGACAAGACCACGGTGAGTTGCATGGGATGCTAAAATCTGCCGAGGAAAGCATTAAGAAAAGCAGCAATCATGTGATGATGATGCGAGAAGGCAAGGGCAAGCCCTATGTCAAGAGAATCGCGGTCAAAAGAAAGAAAGCTCTGATGCGATCGCGAGCGGTTCTAAGGCCAAGAAAGACAAGAAGGGCGATGCTCATCTCGATGCAGATTGTTACTCACGTAAGCAATCGGGACATTGGAAAAGGAACGCCCAAAGTACTTGGAGGATCTTGAGAAGAAGAAGGAAATCGACTTCCACTTCGGTATAAATGTTATAGAGATCAATCTTGCTACTTCATCAACTGATTCTTGGGTATTTGATACCGGATCGGTTGCTCACATTTGCAAATCGTTGCAGGGGCTAATAAGAAGTAGAAGTTTGAGGAGGAGCGAAGTGGATCTTCGGCGTTGGCAATGGAGCAAAAGTTGCTGCGGTGAGTGTTGGCACCATGCCATTGTCTTTACCTTCGAGATTAGTTTTGGAATTGAATAATTGTTATTGTGTTCCATCTCTTTCAAAGAACATTATTTACGCTTCATGTTTGCAAGCGAGAAGGTTATGACTTTAAATCTATGGACAATGGTTGTTCTCTTTATTTCAAAGATATGTTCTATTGTCATACTCCATTGGTGAATGGGTTATACGTTCTTACTCTTGAAGGGTCACGGTCTATAACATTAATGCAAAGAGGCAGCGTCGAATGATTTGAATCCCACGTTTATTTGGCATGTCGCTTAGGTCACATAAATGAGAAACGCATGCGAAGCTCCATAGAGATGGTATTCGCACTCATTTGATTTTGAATCATTAGAGACATGCGAATCTTGTTTACTTGGCAAGATGACAAAGGCACCTTTCACCGGTCAAGGTGAGCGGGCAAATGACTTATTGGCACTTGTACATACCGATGTATGTGGACCAATGAGCTTAACGACTAGAGGTGGTTTTGATACTTCATAACTTTTATCGATGACTTTAGTAGATATGGGTATATCTACGATGAAGCATAAGTCGAATCCTTTGAAAAGTTCAAAGAATTCCAAAATGAAGTGCAAAATCATTTAGGCAAGATAATCAAGTTTCTACGATCGATCGTGGAGCGAGTATTTGAGCCATGAGTTTGGCAATCATCTAAAGGATTGTGGAATTGTTCCACAATTGACTCGCCAGAACCCTCAATGGAATGGGGTATCGAGCGAGAAATCGCACCTTATTAGATATGGTGCGCTCCATGATGAGCCAAAGTGATCTTCCGTTGTCTTTTTGAAGTGCGCTCTTGAAACAAACGCGTTCACACTAAGCAGGGTTCCATCAAAATCAGTAGAAAAGACACCATATGAGATGTGGACGGGACAACGTCCTAGCTTGTCTTTTCTTAAGATTTGGGGATGTGAGGCTTATGTAAAACGTTTACAATCTGATAAGCTCACTCCTAAATCGATAAATGCTTCTTTATCGGGTATCCTAAGGAAACAAAAGGATATTACTTTTATAATCGAGGAGAAGGCAAAGTGTTTGTCGCGGCATGGTGTCTTCTTAGAAAGAGTTTCTCTCAAGAAGGGATAGTGGGAGCACGTGCAACTTGAAGAAATTCAAGAAACACACGATAACGTTTCAGCTCCTCTGGAACCACAGCGGGATGAACAAGCTGTTGAAGAACTGTTGTGGACACACCAGCACCACGTAGAGTCGAAAGGTCGTCGTGCACGAGAGGTACATGTTCTTGACTACTCAACAACGGGACATATTGTTGTTAGACAACGATGAGCCTAAGACCTATGAAGAAGCAATGGTGGGACCGGACTCTAGAAATGGCTTGAAGCCATGAGATCAGAAATTGAATCCATGCACGATAATCAAGTTTGGAACTTGGTTGATCCACGATGGTGTTAAAACCATTGAATGCAAATGGGTTTTCAAGAAAAGATAGACATAGATGGAAATGTTCACATCTATAAAGCGCGATTGGTGGCCAAAGGTTTCAAACAAATTCAAGGTATTGATTATGATGAAACTTTTTCGCCTGTCGCAATGCTAAAGTCTATTCGGATCATTCTAGCGATTGCTGCATATTTCGACTATGAAATATGGCAAATGGATGTCAAAACAGCTTTCCTTAATGGAAATCGAGTGAGGATGTGTACATGACACAGCCCACGAGGTTTGTCGATCCATAATCGATTGGAAAGATATGCAAGCTCAAAGATCCATTTATGGATTAAGCGAGCATCTCGGAGTTGGAACATTCGTTTTGATGAAGTAATCAAAGGGTTTGGTTTCATCAAGAACGAAGAAGAGCCTTGTGTTTACAAAAGGCTAGTGGGAGCGCTTTCGTATTTACGGTCTTATATGTGGATGACATATTACGATCGAAAATGACATTCCTTTGCTCGAATCTGTTAAGTCTTCATTAAAAATAGTTTCTCTATGAAAGACTTAGGAGAGGCATCATATATTCAGGCATCAAGATCTATAGAGATAGATCAAAAAGGCTAATTGGATTAAGCCAAGATCATACATTGACAAGGTGTTGAAAAGGTTCAATATGCATGATTCCAAGAAAGGTTTTCTACCTATGTCACATGGTATAAATCTTAGCAAGAATCGGTGTCCTAGTACACACGATGAGCGGGATAAAATGAATGCGATTCCATATGCTTGGCTATTGGGTCCATTATGTATGCCATGCTTTGTACACGTCCGGATGTTTCGTATGCTTTAAGTGCTACGAGTAGATACGGTCGAGATCGGTGAAAGTCAGCTGGATTGCCGTAAAGAACATCTTGAAGTACTTGAGAAGAACTAAAGATGTGTTTCTTGTCTATGGAGGTGAGGAAGAGCTCGTTGTAAATGGTTACACGATGCTAGCTTCCAAGCCGACAAAGATGATTTTAGATCGCAATCTGGATTTGTGTTACTGCTGAATGGCGGTGCGGTAAGTGGAAGAGTTCCAAGCGTGACGGTTGCTGATTCTACAACGAAGCCGAGTACATAGCGACCAGAAGCTGCCAAAGAGGTTTTTTGGATCAAGAAATTTATTTACGAGCTTGGTGTGATGGCTAGTGCCTCGGCCCAATGGACCTCTCTTGTGACAATAGTGGGGCCATTGCGCAAGCCAAAGAGCCTAGATCGCACGAGAGTCCAAGCACATTTCGGCGATTTCATCTCATCCGCGAGATAGTGGAGAGGCGATGTGAAGATATGCAAAGTACAAGCGGTTTGAACATTGCAGATCCGTTGACAAAGCCGCTTCCCGACCAAAGCATGAGGCTCACACTAGGGCAATGGGTATTAGATACCTACATGGTTGACTCTAGTGCAAGTGGGAGCTGTTAGTGATATGCCTAGAGGCAACATGGAGATGTTGTATATATCACATACTATGTTTATGATACATTACTTTGTTCCTTGGAATAGACATCATCATTATTGATCAATGAGTATGTGACTTATTCATGAGACTCTTAAATACTAAGATGTTGCTATTTCTAAATGATCACGATCGTATATCATATGAGGAACAAATATGATTCAAAGACAAAGATCGACATATGTATTGATTGATGATCATGTCTCATGGATCATGGTATGGTGATACCAAATCAATAATATGGACATGTGTTAGTGAACATATGTTGGATAGACCTGCCATGAGACAACTGCGAGAGATTCCATGTGTCATCAGTTGGTCTCAAGTAGTGTTTATGTAGAGTCCTTAGACTTGAGATCATCATGGTTCCCAACATGAGTAGTAGCTTATTTTGGGACTACTAAACACTACTCCAATGGCTGGGTAGTCATAAAAGTAGTCTTGGGTTTGCCATGAAACATGTAGTGGGATGTGAATGATCAAGATAGAATTTGCCCCTCCTTATGGGAGAGATATCTCGGGCCTCGATGTAATGGATTATGAAAGTGCATGGCCATGCCAAGGTGATTGAGAGTCAATCACGAGTTTATAATCCATCACGGAATCGAGAGAGTGATTGAGCTATTAAGAGGATGACACGAGTCTCGCTTGAGCTCAATCTATATCGTGAGGCAAAGGATTAGTACATGAGAGAACATTACGAGTTCAGCCGATATGATCTTTACATATACTTTGGGGTTAATATGTCTTACTAGAGGCCGCTATTAACATGGTAGCGGAAGGCGTTTCGGGTCACGACCAAGTATCGTGAACCTCTGGTCGCACGCTTAACGGGTTGGAACACTAATTGAATATGATTCGGATATGGGCTCAATCGGATAGAGATCCGAATAGACTCCTATTGGGCCTCGGTCCACGAGGCCCACGTGAAGGTCTATATATATGGAGGCGAGGCGGAGGATTCGTCGATTAACATCTAGCAAAAACCTAGCCGCCACCTCCGAGCCAAACCCTAGCTGCTCACGAGTGCTAGTACACTCGCGATCGGCGTTCGGCCGGGCGTGTGGATACGGTGGAGGCGCTGCTCGTTGCGATCTTGATCGGCGTGCGTGGAGAGGCGATCTGTTGGGACGATCGGCTACTTCCACTACTACCTCGGCGCGAGATTGGATCGGTTTCGATTCTTCTTCCGCTATTGCGCTGCGCGTCTAAGTGGTAACGATCCATGATCCTTCCTTAGCATGATGTTCTTGGGTGCGCGGTAGAAAAGTTTTGTTTTACGCTCAGTAGCCTCTGGCGTACTCAATAGTAGAGTTGTCGGTTTGGCTAAAATATCTCGAAAGTGTTTGGGGTTGTGTTTAGTTTTGTTGTTGCTTGGATGTTTGCAGATCTTTGGTGAAGGAGTTTGTTGAGGAAGTGTTTGCTGTTGGATTTCAACTCATGTCATTAGTCTGTTTGGTAAAGCATATGTTTGGCAAGCGTATTGGTTCATGTTTTGCAAAATCACATGCAATGTTTGGCTGATGTCGTTGAGTTTCATTATGTAAACCTACCTTGCTTCACCATACCTTAAATGTGTCCTCCTATCAGGCGCTCAATATGGATCTTTTGTGCAATGTTAGATTATCAACATTGCCTAACACATCTTCTATTGTTTTGATGTTATCTGCAAATGC
>JAYEVJ010000060.1:0-122869 GCA_036346265.1 Melocanna baccifera | reverse complement strand
GATTTGGAGCACCAGCGTGCCCGTTTTTGTGGAAAGTTTAACACCAGCTCGGAAGTTCACGAAACGCATGCCGGAGTGAGTTAGGGCGCATATGAGGTCCATTGGGGCGTTTGGGACGCGTTTCGTTCCGGTGCCGCGTTTTTCGTTCGCGCGGTTTGGAGCACCGACGCGTGCCGTTTTGTGGAAAGTTTAACACCGGCTCGGAAGTTCACGAAACGCATGCCGGAGTGAGTTAGGGCGCATATGAGGTCCATTGGGTGCGTTTGGGACGCGTTTCGTTCCGGTGCCGCGTTTTCGTTCGCACGGATTTCGGAGCACCCGACGTGCCCGTTTTTGTGGAAAGTTTAACACCGGCTCGGAAGTTCACGAAACGCATGCCGGAGTGAGTTAGGGCGCATATGAGGTCCATTGGGGCGTTTGGGACGCGTTTCGTTCGGTGCCGCGTTTTCGTTCGCACGGATTACGGAGCACCCGACGTGCCGTTTTGTGGAAAGTTTAACACCGGCTCGGAAGTTCACGAAACGCATGCCGGAGTGAGTTAGGGCGCATATGAGGTCCATTGGGGCGTTTGGGACGCGTTTCGTTCGGTGCCGCGTTTTCGTTCGCCGCGGTTTGAGCACCGGCGTGCCGTTTTGTGGAAAGTTTAACACCGCTCGGAAGTTCACGAAGCATGCGGAGTGAGTTAGGCGCATATGAGGTCCATTGGGGCGTTTGGGGCGCGTTCGTTCGGTGCGCGTTTTCGTTCGCACGGATTTCGGAGCACCCGACGTGCCGTTTTGTGGAAAGTTTAACACCGGCTCGGAAGTTCACGAAACGCATGCCGGAGTGAGTTAGGGCGCATATGAGGTCCATTGGGTGCGTTTGGGACGCGGTGCCGCGTTTTCGTTCGCACGGATTTCGGAGCACCCGACGTGCCCGTTTTTGTGGAAAGTTTAACACCGGCTCGGAAGTTCACGAAACGCATGCCGGAGTGAGTTAGGGCGCATATGAGGTCCATTGGGGGCGTTTGGGGCGTTTCGTTCCGGTGCCGCGTTTTCGTTCGCACGGATTTCGGAGCACCCGACGTGCCGTTTTGTGGAAAGTTTAACACCGGCTCGGAAGTTCACGAAACGCATGCCGGAGTGAGTTAGGGCGCATATGAGGTCCATTGGGGCGTTTGGGACGCGTTTCGTTCCGGTGCCGCGTTTTCGTTCGCACGGATTTCGGAGCACCGGCGTGCCGTTTTGTGGAAAGTTTAACACCGGCTCGGAAGTTCACCAAACGCATGCCGGAGTGAGTTAGGGCGCATGTGAGGTCCATTGGGGCGTTTGGGGCGGCGTTTAGTTCGGTGCGCGTTTTCGTTCGCACGGATTTCGGAGCACCCGACGTGCCGTTTTGTGGAAAGTTTAACACCGGCTCGGAAGTTCACGAAACGCATGCCGGAGTGAGTTAGGGCGCATATGAGGTCCATTGGGGCGTTTGGGACGCGTTTCGTTCGGTGCCGCGTTTTCGTTCGCCGCGGTTTGGAGCACCCGACGTGCCGTTTTGTGGAAAGTTTAACACCGGCTCGGAAGTTCACGAAACGCATGCCGGAGTGAGTTAGGCGCATATGAGGTCCATTGGGGCGTTTGGGGCGCGTTTCGTTCGGTGCGCGTTTTTCGTTCGCCGCGGTTTGGAGCACCCGACGTGCCCGTTTTGTGGAAAGTTTAACACCGGCTCGGAAGTTCACGAAACGCATGCCGGAGTGAGTTAGGGCGCATATGAGGTCCATTGGGTGCGTTTGGGGCGCGCGTTCGTTCGGTGCAGCGTTTTCGTTCGCCGGATTTGAGCACCAGCGTGCCGTTTTGTGGAAAGTTTAACACCGGCTCGGAAGTTCACGCAAAAGCATGCGGGTGAGTTAGGCGCATATGAGGTCCATTGGGGCGTTTGGGGCGCGTTTCGTTCGGTGCGCGTTTCGTTCGCCGCGGTTTGGAGCACCAGCGTGCCCGTTTTGTGGAAAGTTTAACACCGGCTCGGAAGTTCACGAAACGCATGCCGGAGTGAGTTAGAGGCGCATATGAGGTCCATTGGGGCGTTTGGGGCGCGTTCGTTCGGTGCGCGTTTTCGTTCGCACGTTTGGAGCACCGGCGTGCCCGTTTTGTGGAAAGTTTAACACCGCTCGGAAGTTCACGAAACGCATGCGGAGTGAGTTAGGCGCATATGAGGTCCATTGGGGCGTTTGGGGCGCGTTTCGTTCGGTGCGCGCGTTTCGTTCGCGCGGTTTGGAGCACCCGGCGTGCCGTTTTGTGGAAAGTTTAACACCGGCTCGGAAGTTCACGAAGCATGCGGAGTGAGTTAGAAGCGCATATGAGGTCCATTGGGTGCGTTTGGGACGCGTTTCGTTCGGTGCGCGCGTTTCGTCCGCCGCGGTTTGGAGCACCCGATGTGCCCGTTTTGTGAAAAGTTTAACACCGGCTCGGAAGTTCACGAAACGCATGCCGGAGTGAGTTAGGTCGCATATGAGGTCCATTGGGGGCGTTTGGGACGAGTTTCGTTCCGGTGCGCGTTTTCGTTCGCCGGATTTGGAGCACCCGCGTGCCGTTTTGTGGAAAGTTTAACACGGCTCGGAAGTTCACGAAGCATGCGGAGTGAGTTAGGCGCATATGAGGTCCATTGGGTGCGTTTGGGCGCGTTTACGTTCGGTGCGCGTTTTCGTTCGCCACGGTTTGGAGCACCCGACGTGCCCGTTTTGTGGAAAGTTTAACACCGGCTCGGAAGTTCCGAAGCGCATGCGGAGAGAGATTAGAAGCGCATATGAGGTCCATTGGGGCGTTTGGGACGCGTTTCGTTCCGGTGCCGCGTTTTCGTTCGCACGGATTTCGGAGCACCCGACGTGCCCGTTTTGTGGAAAGTTTAACACCGGCTCGGAAGTTCACGAAACGCATGCCGGAGTGAGTTAGGGCGCATATGAGGTCCATTGGGTGCGTTTGGGACGCGTTTCGTTCCGGTGCCGCGTTTTCGTTCGCACGGATTTCGGAGCACCCGACGTGCCGTTTTGTGGAAAGTTTAACACCCGCTCGGAAGTTCACGAAACGCATGCCGGAGTGAGTTAGGGCGCATATGAGGTCCATTGGGGCGTTTGGGACGCGTTCGTTCGGTGCGCGTTTTCGTTCGCCGCGGTTTGGAGCACCCGACGTGCCCGTTTTGTGGAAAGTTTAACACCGGCTCGGAAGTTCAAGCAAACGCATGCCGGAGTGAGTTAGGCGCATATGAGGTCCATTGGGTGCGTTTGGGACGCGTTTCGTTCCGGTGCCGCGTTTTCGTTCGCCCGGATTTGGAGCACCGCGTGCCGTTTTGTGGAAAGTTTAACACCGCTCGGAAGTTCCGAAAGCGCATGCGGAGTGAGTTAGAGCGCATATGAGGTCCATTGGGGCGTTTGGGGCGCGTTTCGTTCGGTGCGGCGTTTTTCGTTTGCGCGATTTGGAGCACCCGACGTGCCCGTTTTGTGGAAAGTTTAACACCGGCTCGGAAGTTCACGAAGCATGCGGAGTGAGTTAGGCGCATATGAGGTCCATTGGGGCGTTTGGGGCGCGTTTCGTTCGGTGCGCGTTTTCGTTCGCCGGTTTGGAGCACCCGGCGTGCCGTTTTGTGGAAAGTTTAACACCGCTCGGAAGTTCACGAAGCATGCGGAGTGAGTTAGAGCGCATATGAGGTCCATTGGGGGCGTTTGGGACGCGTTTCGTTCCGGTGCCGCGTTTTCGTTCGCACGGATTTCGGAGCACCCGACGTGCCCGTTTTGTGGAAAGTTTAACACCGGCTCGGAAGTTCACGAAGCATGCGGAGTGAGTTAGGCGCATATGAGGTCCATTGGGGCGTTTGGGGCGCGTTTCGTTCGGTGCGCGTTTTTCGTTCGCCGCGGTTTGGAGCACCCGACGTGCCCGTTTTGTGGAAAGTTTAACACCGGCTCGGAAGTTCACGGCATGCGGAGTGAGTTAGGCGCATATGAGGTCCATTGGGTGCGTTTGGGGCGGCGTTCGTTCGGTGCGCGTTTTCGTTCGCGCGGTTTGGAGCACCCGGCGTGCCGTTTTGTGGAAAGTTTAACACCGGCTCGGAAGTTCACGAAACGCATGCCGGAGTGAGTTAGGGCGCATATGAGGTCCATTGGGGCGTTTGGGACGCGTTTCGTTCGGTGCGCGTTTTGTTCGCCGCGGTTTGGAGCACCCGGCGTGCCGTTTTGTGGAAAGTTTAACACCGGCTCGGAAGTTCACGAAATGCATGCGGAGTGAGTTAGGGCGCATATGAGGTCCATTGGGGCGTTTGGGACGCGTTTCGTTTCGGTGCCGCGTTTTCGTTCGCACGGATTTCGGAGCACCCGACGTGCCGTTTTGTGGAAAGTTTAACACCGGCTCGGAAGTTCCACGAAACGCATGCGGAGTGAGTTAGGCGCATATGAGGTCCATTGGGGCGTTTGGGACGCGTTTCGTTCCGGTGCCGCGTTTTTCGTTCGCACGGATTTCGGAGCACCCGACGTGCCCTTTTGTGGAAAGTTTAACACCGGCTCGGAAGTTCACGAAACGCATGCCGGAGTGAGTTAGGGCGCATATGAGGTCCATTGGGGCGTTTGGGGCGCGTTCGTTCGGTGCGCGCGTTTCGTTCGCCGCGGTTTGGAGCACCCGGCGTGCCCGTTTTGTGGAAAGTTTAACACCGGCTCGGAAGTTCACGAAGCATGCGGAGTGAGTTAGAAGCGCATATGAGGTCCATTGGGGCGTTTGGGGCGCGTTTCGTTCGGTGCGCGTTTTCGTTCGCCGCGGATTTGAGCACCCGGCGTGCCGTTTTGTGGAAAGTTTAACACCGGCTCGGAAGTTCACGAAGCATGCGGAGTGAGTTAGGCGCATATGAGGTCCATTGGGGCGTTTGGGGCGCGTTTCGTTCGGTGCGCGTTTCGTTCGCGCGGATTTCGGAGCACCCGACGTGCCCGTTTTGTGGAAAGTTTAACACCGGCTCGGAAGTTCACGAAACGCATGCCGGAGTGAGTTAGGGCGCATATGAGGTCCATTGGGTGCGTTTGGGACGCGTTTCGTTCCGGTGCCGCGTTTTCGTTCGCACGGATTTCGGAGCACCCGACGTGCCCGTTTTGTGGAAAGTTTAACACCGCTCGGAAGTTCACGAAACGCATGCCGGAGTGAGTTAGGGCGCATATGAGGTCCATTGGGGGCGTTTGGGACGCGTTTCGTTCCGGTGCCGCGTTTTCGTTCGCCGCGGTTGGAGCACCCGACGTGCCGGTTTTTGTGGAAAGTTTAACACCGGCTCGGAAGTTCACGAAACGCATGCCGGAGTGAGTTAGGGCGCATATGAGGTCCATTGGGGCGTTTGGGACGCGTTTCGTTCCGGTGCGCGTTTTCGTTCGCACGGATTTCGGAGCACCCGACGTGCCCGTTTTGTGGAAAGTTTAACACCGGCTCGGAAGTTCACGAAACGCATGCCGGAGTGAGTTAGGGCGCATATGAGGTCCATTGGGGGCGTTTGGGACGCGTTTCGTTCGGTGCGCGTTTTCGTTCGCCGCGGTTTGGAGCACCAGCGTGCCCGTTTTGTGGAAAGTTTAACACCGCTCGGAAGTTCACAAAACGCATGCAGGAGTGAGTTAGGCGCATATGAGGTCCATTGGGGCGTTTGGGACGCGTTTCGTTCGGTGCGCGTTTTCGTTCGCCGCGGTTTGAGCACCGGCGTGCCCGTTTTGTGGAAAGTTTAACACCGGCTCGGAAGTTCACGAAATGCATGCCGGAGTGAGTTAGGGCGCATATGAGGTCCATTGGGGGCGTTTGGGACGCGTTTCGTTCCGGTGCCGCGTTTTCGTTCGCATGGATTTCGGAGCACCCGACGTGCCGTTTTGTGGAAAGTTTAACACCGGCTCGGAAGTTCACGAAACGCATGCCGGAGTGAGTTAGGCGCATATGAGGTCCATTGGGGGCGTTTGGGACGCGTTTCGTTCGGTGCCGCGTTTTGGTTCGCCGCGGTTTTCGGAGCACCCGACGTGCCGTTTTGTGGAAAGTTTAACACCGGCTCGGAAGTTCACGAAACACATGCCGGAGTGAGTTAGGGCGCATATGAGGTCCATTGGGGCGTTTGGGACGTGTTCGTTCGGTGCGCGTTTTAGTTCGCCGCGGATTTGGAGCACCCGGCGTGCCGTTTTGTGGAAAGTTTAACACCGGCTCGGAAGTTCACGAAGCGCATGCCGGAGTGAGTTAGGGCGCATATGAGGTCCATTGGGGGCGTTTGGGGCGTGTTCGTTCGGTGCCGCGTTTTTTCGTTCGCCGCGGTTTGGAGCACCCGGCGTGCCGCTTTTGTGGAAAGTTTAACACCGGCTCGGAAGTTCACGAAGCATGCGGAGTGAGTTAGGCGCATATGAGGTCCATTGGGGGCGTTTGGGACGTGTTTCGTTCGGTGCCGCGTTTTCGTTCGATGCGGATTTCGGAGCACCGGCGTGCCCATTTTGTGGAAAGTTTAACACCGGCTCGGAAGTTCACGAAACGCATGCCGGAGTGAGTTAGGCGCATATGAGGTCCATTGGGGCGTTTGGGACGCGTTTTGTTCGGTGCTGCGTTTTTTAGTTCGCGGATTTTGAGCACCGGCGTGCCGTTTTGTGGAAAGTTTAACACCGGCTCGGAAGTTCCGAAACGCATGCGGAGTGAGTTAGGCGCATATGAGGTCCATTGGGGCGTTTGGGGCGCGTTCGTTCGGTGCGCGTTTTTCGTTCACCGCGGTTTGGAGCACCCGACGTGCCCGTTTTGTGGAAAGTTTAACACCGGCTCGGAAGTTCACGAAACGCATGCCGGAGTGAGTTAGGGCGCATATGAGGTCCATTGGGTGCGTTTGGGACGCGTTTCGTTCGGTGCGCGTTTTTCGTTCGTCACGGTTTGGAGCACCCGGCGTGCCGTTTTGTGGAAAGTTTAACACCGCTCGGAAGTTCACGCAAACGCATGCGGAGAGAGTTAGGCGGCGCATGTGAGGTCTATTGGGGCGTTTGGGACGCGTTTCGTTCGGTGCGCGTTTTTGTTCGCCGGAGTTTGGAGCACCGGCGTGCCCGTTTTGTGGAAAGTTTAACACCGGCTCGGAAGTTCACGGCATGCGGAGTGAGTTAGGCGCATCACGAGGTCCATTGGGCGTTTGGGGCGCGTTTCGTTCGGTGGCGCGTTTTCGTTCACGTTCACGGAGTTTGGAGCACCCTCGTGCCGTTTTGTGAAAGTTTAACACCGGCTCGGAAGTTCACGAAGCATGCGGAGTGAGTTAGGCGCATATGAGGTCCATTGGGGCGTTTGGGGCGCGTTTCGTTCGGTGCGCGTTTTTCGTTCGCGCGATTTTGGAGCACCCGCGTGCCGTTTTGTGGAAAGTTTAACACCGGCTCGGAAGTTCACGAAACGCATGCCGGAGTGCGTTAGGGCGCATATGAGGTCCATTGGGGGCGTTTGGGGCGTGTTTCGTTCCGGTGCCGCGTTTTCGTTCGCACGGATTTTGGAGCACCCGACGTGCCCGTTTTTGTGGAAAGTTTAACACCGGCTCGAAAGTTCACGAAACGCATGCCGGAGTAAGTTAGGGCGCATATGAGGTCCATTGGGTGCGTTTGGGACGCGTTTCGTTCCGGTGCCGTGTTTTCGTTCGCACGGATTTCGGAGCACCCGACGTGCCCGTTTTTGTGGAAAGTTTAACACCGGCTCGGAAGTTCAGAAAACGCATGCCGGAGTAAGTTAGGGCGCATATGAGGTCCATTGGGTGCGTTTGGGACGCGTTTCGTTCCGGTGCCGCGTTTTCGTTCGCACGGATTTCGGAGCACCCGACGTGCCCGTAAGGTGGGGGGCCTCTGTGTCGGAGCTTAGCTCCATGAAGCCCTCGCCCCCGGCGGCTGCAGACCTGATTGGGGCCGCGGGGACACCGCCACAATCGGTGTCTGAGTCGGAGCCCCACAGGGCTCCGACCTTGCTCGCTGCAACGAACCCCCCGCCGAGCAAAGGGGCGATTGTATGCGGGGCCGCATCGCCTTTGGGGAGCACGAGGGCGGCCTCGCCTCCGGAACCGCCGCAGGAGGAAGTTCCACCGTGGTAGGAACGGATTCCGCACCAGCACCCTCCGAGGGCGACGGCTCCGCCTCAACGCTGGATGGCGGCGAAGCAACACCCGCGCTCGCCACCAAGACGACATGCTTCGCCGAGTCGGAACCCGCGCCCGCGCCGCGCATATCGCCGTTCAGCGCCCTGGACACGCCTCGCGGTTGCGGCTGCGCGCGCGCGTGTGCTCCCTGGCCGTATCACGGTCAGAGAAACGCACCCACCGCCGCGCTCCGTCCTCGAGAGAAGCCCTGCGAGGGCATGAGGAGCGCGTCGTAAACAAAACAACCCCAAGGAATAGCACACGAAAGCGAGCTGCAACGCAACTTACGTGGATCGGAGGGTTTCGGCAGCGAACACACGGACGGGTGGACGTTGTCGCGCCGAAGCTTCCCAGGGGTAATACGCCACTCCACGGCAAGTGGCGCCACGCCATACATGACAAACTCCTTAACGAGGTCGCGCATGTTGAAGCGGGCGGTGATCCCCACAAGCCTCCGCGCTATTCGCGCATCCTCATCATCTATCGGGCGGCGGCGTGGTGTTAACCGCCACCGCCGCCCCGACCATTCAAGGCGCTACCACTCTCAGCGGTGGTAGAACCACCGCCTCATCGGTTCGGCTCCTCTCGCCCGACTCAACTCCGCGGAAAAATCTTCCCGCTGCGGCGCAAGGCGAGAAGCCGACGCTGCGAAGTCGCCCAACGTCCGTCCTCCGATCCTCCGACACACTGCTGGACGCCGTGAAGAAATGCGACGGATGGCGGTCGGCCAACATGCCTCCGTCGTGGCGCCCAGCGCCTACGGCGGCAAGGCGGGCTATCACATTCGGTGTTATGCTGCGCCGGCTCAAGCCCAAAGGTCCATAGGGCGTCCCGACAAGATTGGCGGTGGAATCGCCTTGACCTCGAAGTAGGCGAAGAACACGACCGCCTCCGGCGTTTGAGTGCGGCTCGGTCTCGTCGCCTGTGGGTAGGCGCACCTCTCGGCGGTCCGATAGCTTCCCTTCGCGCAGAAGGCCACGAATCGTCTCTTCTTTCACCAGCGTCGAGCCCAGGACGCGGGAGCGCGGACCCCCTACTGTCTCCGCCGTCGCCTACCATCTGTCCACCTGTGCGGAGTCGCGCCCCTCGAGTGTGTACCCCACCTCGGCGGCGGCGGCTTGGAAGGCAGCAATGTCATCGGCGCTGAGCACGCACTCCGTCGTGTGCCATTGCCCTCCAAGAGCTCCGCGACGCACGAGGCAGCAAGGAAGACAGGAGATTGGGGCGTGTGACCGAGAGCTACAAGGTAAGGCAACGAACGTGCAAGCGGCGTAACGCAAGGGGTATTTAAAACCCCTGTGCCTCCCACGCCATTGATGAAGCATAACTGCTGGGAGGCGAACCGCCCACCTTCCCACGATCGCCACCATAGTGGCACACCAACCCAGGCGCACCACGCCCGGTCAAGTGGCGGTCGCCACGCCCCGCTACATGTCCGCTCGGGAATCTATGCAAAGCAACCTGGCTCTGCCTTCGACGACATCTTCGCCTCCGCACGACAGTCCTGGATCTGCCTCCGGCATCCACACGCACCCGCGCGCGGAGTGGCGCGCAAAGGCGCCCCGTCTCGGGAGCGCTCGCGAGTGGTTCGTTTAGCGGAGTATCGCGCGATCAAAGCGAATTGCGCTCAAAAATAGGCCTCCATCGGTTCATCAACATGACAATATTCCTCTGCATGTTCATGAACTGAAGAAGGTATATTTTCGAAATCAACACCATCTTAACTACGCCCGGAAGCCGCTACGGCCCTCCTGGCATATATATACTGATTGTCCCAGCGTGGAGAAGCGCAACCGTCGGAAGTCGAGCGGCGCGATGCCCACGTGCGGAGCGCGGCCGGCGAAAGAAAGTCGAAGCGGCGGTCACCCACACGCGGAGGCGCAACCGGCGAAGCCGGCGAAGACGGCGCCCATGCGCGTGCGGCGTCTCAACGGATTGCACCTCGCGTTAACCCCAGTTTGCCTTCCGCGAAGCCTTCGCCTCAGCGGGCGACTCGGCCCGCCCTCGGCGAGACATTCGCCTTCGCTCCGGTGGCTCGGGACAACCCGGCACTTGCGCACATCATGTATCTTCACTCTTAGCACAACCATCTTCGCACCCTAATGTCCCATGCCTTTCCATGGATGCTAGGTTGCAGAATGCGCTGGCGCAGCAGGTCAGTCGGAAGGAGTCTGCACCGACCGACGCGAAGCCAACCACCAGACAGGCGCGCGAACTCGTGGTTGTTCGACTGCACACAGCGCCCCGGCCGCCATCACCTCGCGAAGCGCAACCGATGCAGGTCCAACCGTCGCGGCCGACCACACGCGCCCAACCGGCAGGAGTCCAACCGGTGCGGCCGCTCACGCGCATGAGACGCCCCAACCTCCCACGCCTGCCTGCTCCTCCCGCATCGACGAGGTCTCCGACTCCGCCGCGGACCCCCCGCTTCGACTCTACGGAGCCACGCCGACCTACATGCGCAAAATCATCTTCGCCCACAACTACACAACGTCACAGGCCACAGGGACGGAGGGGGCCAAAGGGCTCGACAACATGGTTTCGGCCTGTGAAGCCCTTCACCATGAGAGGCTCTTGTCGTAGGGGTGACCCCCACCTAAACCCGGCTAGCCTGTTGCGAAAGCTATAAACCATGTACTAAGGACGTAGTTGCCCTCGGTCGGAGGCTTCGGTGTAAGGTTACGATTGTAAAGATGCTCCTTACGAGGAAGCATATATATTACGATCAGCCCTTGGGAAAGATCCAAGAGGATATTTGCTCACTAACTCTCCACTACCATACACCTCTCTCTCTATTTGGTCTGTAGCCACCACAAGTGCCATTTAGTGGCCGTAAAGAGAATTCTAAGATATTTAAAATATTCCTCTAACATAGGCTTGTGGTTCCCAAAAGGTGCTAAATTTGATTTAATTGGATATTCGGATTTCGATTATGCGGGTTGCAAAGTGGATAGAAAAAGCACCTCTGGGAGTTGTCAATTGTTAGGAAGATCCGTAGTATCTTGGTCCTCCAAGAAGCAAAATTCCGTAGCACTTCCAACCGTCGAAGTCGAATATATCTCTGCCGGAAGTTGTTGTGCACAATTATTGTGGATGAGGCAAACATTAATGGATTATAGAATCAATTTTTATAAAACACCTCTTTTATGTGACAATGAAAGTGCGGTGTAAATAGCAAATAACCCCGTCCAACACTCAAGAACCAAGCATATAGATATTGGACATCATTTCTTGAGAGATCATATTAGTAAAGGGGATATTGAAATTAGACATCTAGGAACCGAAGACAAATTAGCGGATATTTTCACCAAGCCATTAGATGAAAGCTGCTTTTGCAAGTTGAGAAATGAATTAAGTGTTTTAGACTTCTGAAATGTTGCTTGAGCCCTAGCTGCATGTGTTTGAGTGTCATTGAGCTCTTCTGAACATTTTATGTAGTGATTTTCAAATGATTTCCTTTAAAATCTTGTATATTTGTAAAAACTATTTTGTTTATCTTCAAATAGGTTCTCCAATACATAATGATTCTGAATGATTCTTCTTTGAGTGCAAAACTAGGGATCATTTGCATAGAATCTCAATTTCAATCACACTCTCTGCAAGTCCTAGAAAAATCGGTACTACCACTATTGACAACTGTGATGCTTGTGCATAAGCGGTACTACCGCATTCGAGGAACTACATAAAGCAGTATACTGCTGGAACAGTGGAACTACCGATGTTTCATTAAGTGGGCGGTTTCACCCGGGACTCTATCCTATTTCTTTCCAAAACTGTTCCCTCTCTCCTCATAACTTCAAACAACCCAAAATACTCCTCTCTCTCTCTTTCTCTCTCACCCCAAGAACTCCCTCATTCCTCCACCTCGATCTCCAAATCCGGAGGGATTTTCGCTATTCTTGGACCTGTTTCTACATCTCAAGAGTTCACCTCCTTCACTCCTTGAGGTATTTCGGATTAAAACCTCAAGTTTCATCTCTTTTGATCTCTTTTGTGCAACTTGGTTAAAACTTGAAATGTAGACTTTTTAATGCTATATTCTAGAGCAAATTACTGGTATTAGTGATGTTAGATGATTTAACATCTTTCTATTGGATCATATCCATCAAAAACATCACTTAAAATCATTGATAAATCTGCCATAGAAACTATCCAGAAAATCGGTAATACCGCTCGAGAGCGTGGTACTACCGCAAGGCGGTACTACCGCATCTATCCCGGTACTATCGCGCAGTGCAGTGGTACTCGCATCTTTGGTACTACCGCACTTTGTACTGCGGTACTACTGATTTCCCTGAAATTTTAGCACAATGTCTCCATTCAAATTTCAACTCAAGTTTTCTTACTTCCATTCATTCCTTTGACACCAAATCGCTCTCTTTTCAAGATAGCTCCCAAGACTAGAAATGCTTTGAAGAAAGTCCGCAATGTTGCAAGAAAGATCTATGCCAGTAGCGGAAGTCAAGGCCAAGGTTCATCTCGTCAAACGCCTGCTCCTGTTTCACCTCCTGCTGAGACAGAGCATGAGGAGTTGCTCGAATAGACCGAAGGAGACAGTGACAATGGAACCCCAAATGGTTCCGACACCGAGTCTGACAGATATATGAACTCCTCTTCTGAAAGTCAAGTCCCAGAAGCAGCAACAGAAGAAGAAGAGGATGATGATGAGGATAGGGCCCCACTTGACAGTGAACGAAGAGACATTCGCGGCATGTCTGTCGACGAATATGCCATCCTCAGGTACCGTCAACAATATGTTCTTCCCAAGAACACTGCAAATCCACTGTTTGATACACAATTCCAGGAGCAAGTGTATGAGGAGATATATCGGAACAACAAGTTTGCCAATCACAAATACGCAGACTAGGAGCATATCGATGGACTGGACATGTTTGCAGGCTCTTGGCGCATGTTTCAGGGCGCAGGCATCCATCACTTGGTGACCCTAAGGTCGGATTACAATGAGGAAGTAATCCGCCAGTTTTATGCTACTTTATGGACATCTCAAACTTTGAGCATCTTGAATAGATGATCGGAGAGCGATGCGTGGCGCTAACAAAGTAGACTTTGAGTCAGCCTTAAATCTTGTCTCCAGTGCCTATGAAAAGGTGTTTGAATAGCCTGCAATTCCTCTTCATCAGTGCACAAAATTCTATGATAGAAATAATAGATTTGTGCTGGCAAGCTTCATGGTTTCTTGCCCATCCCGATCGATCAACAGGATCATAAATCATACGATTCTTTCTAAAAGTGGCAACTATGATGCTTGAAACTGATACACTACATCATGTCTGGCACAAAATTTGATGTGATTGATTTAATAATAAGAGAGATGGAGGCTTCGAAAAATGGCTGGCAAAGGAGAATCAATTATGCACTCTATATTATGAAATTGATTATTCATCAGACCAGCCCATTTAGATGTGGCAAAGGAGGTGAGCATAAGGTCTACAAACCGATAGAGAAGGCCCCAATCTCCTTGCCTCCGCGCCCTAGTGCGCATCCAGGAGCTTCCTCCTCTTCTCAGCAGCAGGGGAGCAAGGGGATGATGTGACAATGGCTCAACTTTATGCTGCGGTCATGGGTTTAAGTGGTAGTATGACTACCATGACAGATAACATGGCCACCATGAGCGGACATGTCACCTCTCTCACCGAGCAGTTCTCCTCTCTATCTGGCAGCATCTCCACCCTCGACGACCGTCTAACAGCTATTTAGACCGCCGTAGCTCCTCACCACTATGAGCGCCACACCCGTCGTCGCCCGGATCCTTCTTCTTAAGCCCAAGACCAAGCTCCTCAGGAGTAAACCTTTTTGGTACTTGATGCCAAAGGGGGAGAAGAAAAAGTGGAGAAAGAAGAAGGAGTAAAAGAAAGAAAATTGAAGTTTATCTATTTATGTAAAAGACTATGTGGTGTAATAACACTATAGATGTTTAATTTTTAAGTTAGATGAACAATATGCTCATGTCTTTTATGTTTTCGCTATATCAAAATTCAGTTCATGTTTATTATTGCCTCATGAAATTTCAAGTATTGTGGTTATTTGCATATCTTAATATCTTGAAATTCATTAATGCCCCAAATACAATTATTGTTCATATGTGCAATTTAAACTTCTCATTTATGCACACATTTAGGGGGAGTATGTCAAATTGACTTTAGAAAGAAATTGAATCACTTATAGACCTTGAAATAAAATGGAAGATTCAATTCCATTCTCAAAAGTCAAAAATAGAGTATGCAACTTGTTCTCATGCAAGTAGTATATTCAAATCTTTTCTTATATTTTAAAAGGTGTTGTTATCAATTACCAAAAGGGGAGATTGAAAGCATCTAGACCCCTAAGATTAGGGTTTTGGTAATTAATGACGAATTATGAACATGTGACTAATGTGTGTGCTAAGATTGTATAGATAAAGTCTCATGTGTGCAAAGGTAAAGAACAAGCTACAAGGAATATTGACGTCAAGAGTTCGAAGATGAGGTACATAAGTTTTTGGGTCTATTTTAAATTTCACGGTCTTAGGAGTAAATGTGGAAGACCAGATTATAGGTTAGATGCCGTACTATTAAGAGGGATTTGTGAAAGTAGCTTGATAGCATATTTTGGTGCACATTGGATCAACTTAGAATCATGCATGCATTTGAAAATAAACTCTAAAATTTAACTGTGCTCTCCCAGCAAAAATGGTAGTACCGCAAACACAGCGGAACTATCGGCCTGCGGTAGTTCCGGCATGTACACAGCGAAACTAACGCAGTCCGGTAGTTCCAATTTTAAAGCGGTACGTTTTTTCTAGAGAGCACCCTTCTGAGGACTTAGACTAAAATAAAATCGGTAGTTCCGGTTTTACAACGGCGGAACTACTGCAGCGCGGTAGTACCGCATGATTTATGGAACTATCGGTTTCCGGTATGTTTTTTCCAGAAAGCACCCCAAAGAAAAACCAAACTAGCGGAAATCGAAGTCTGGATTTAGCACAATGGAACAACGTGAGCGCGGTAGTACCGCGTGTCCAACGGAATCGCCACAGGCGGTAGTACCGCGCCTATAACTGATGGTAGTACCGCGCCAAATTTCAAATGGCTAGTCTTGATCGTCGACATAGCCGTTACGGTGTTACAATAAATGCGGTTGTTCCGCACTTTGCCTTCGCGATGAGTTCGATTTCCTTGATTTTTCAGATTAATTTTTGCAACGGCTAGTTTTGGTTGGTGCACTTGAGCAGGTTCTTGAGCATTGTATTGATCTTCTTGAGCCCTAGAGCATTCACTCCACTCATTTTCTCATTTGTGCACTAAATTTTGAGTGGTGAAGTGTTTTCAAGTGCATTCATTTCTAGCTTGATCCAAGCGTCGTCAAGTGAAATCGTTGGTCTATTCTCTTGGTGCTTGCAGGCACCTAGACGGCGAGGAAGTTGTTTACCAGTGACTTCTTCAAGAAGGTTGTGAAGAAGCCTGAGCTGAATTGTGAGTGGTTTGGAGCTCACCATCTCCAGAGCGGAGGAAGAGCTACCAATAGTGATCGAGGTGCTTCGGCTTAATTCGTGGAGTCGGTCCGATTAGTTCGGGCTAACCTCAACGTGGACTAGTGGAAACCGGCAAGTTTCTGATACCACGGTAAAAACATCGTGTGTCACATTGTGTTTGTTTATTGTCTATTATAGCAATTGCCCTTGATCACTTATTGCTTATTGCCAATTACTTAAGATTGCTTGTATTGTGTAGGATTGTTCTTCACTTAGTCTTTTTACTTAGTGATCATCTTGTCATTAATTGTTTAAATTATCCAAGAATTTTAAAACCTCCTATTGACCCCCCTCTAGTCGGTTATCCTTGATCTTACAGCCTGTTCAATGCAGTTGTAGGGATGGGCGCACCCTGTTGATAGAAATATCAATATCGTACGTACATATATAAATTGATAAGTATGAAATAATTATTCCAAGATTGACAAATCTTAGGATAGGTGATATTCGATGAATCAAGTAGTAGTTGCATATAGCGGCAAACATAGAATCCACAGGTGTTGTCTGGTGGCTACTGGTGGCACTGCAAAAATAGAATTTGTTAATTCGAGGGGTATTACTACGAAGTGTTATATAGGATTAATGTGTACTAGCGAATATCGAAAAATTTTGAACATGTTGTAGGGCGTTAGCCCCTCCCTTCGATGTTCGTACCTCTGCAACGTATGTGATGAACAACCTACGTGATTCCAAAAAGTTTGCCTTAATTATTCGGAAGGAAAGTAAGATTACAATACAGTTATGTATTGAGAAAATGTATTTACCTATCGATTAATTGGCCGATAACTGTGAAGTCAGTTTTGTTCTTCTTCAAGGAATCAAGGTATATTATCTTGTTCTATTTTGGTATAATTATAATTAAAATCCAGTGGAACCTACACAGGTATATCTGCTGCTGTCATTAAACCTAATCTCGTGTTGCTTATAAAGTAGAAATCAACAAGTTAGCCACTAGTGCAGCACTTACCCCTGGTGTAGGGCATGAGTATAAATTTCTTATTGCGGTGAGCCACCAATGTTGTTGTAATATAACTCTTGTCGAAGGATGCATTCTCGTTCATAGCATCTATAGCAACCAAGTGTGGGTCGAAAACCAATTAGTGATTTCGATAATCGGCTTGATCACTATGTTTCTATATATATACACACACACAAAAGCAACAAATTATATATGATATTTATCGGTATTACATGAACAAAGACCGTGATTGTACACACTTACAGCTGAAGGACTACAGGTAGGCTACACTAGCGCATATTAAAAATTTCTACCCGTAAACCAAGATCACTGCGATTTATAGATCACGGTCTTACCACTAGGCGCGCATGCGGAAGATGATGCAACGCGTCGGGGCGAGTAGTCGTACTACTTCCTCGTTTGCGGTTCGTCCAAGCGCTACGGATGCAGCGCCGCCAAAGGTATCCACACGTGCGGGAGAGCGGCGCGCGTCGGATTACTAGATCGCGCGGCGACAAGGGGCGTGGGAGGGGTGGCGGCCAGGGTTTGAGGATGTCACGAAAAACTCATCCCTAACCCTGTGCGCCCCTGCCCTCCTTTTATAGACGTCCTTACAATGGGCTTTTACGAATAGAGGCCCATTAGGACTCAATGCCCAGTCCAACTCGGATCCAATCCGAATTAGGCTTCACCCTTAAGTGTGTGACCCTATAGGTTCACGTATGTTTAGACATGGCGAGTACACCTACTCGGTCAATAGTTGGTAGCGACCTCTAGCAAGGCGTACCAACTCCTAAACGCACATAAAGATCATATCGGACGAACCATCACAGCGTTATGTACATGCCAATCCTTTTGTCTCACGATATTTGGTGAGCTCCAAGCTGACCACTCTTTCTCGATCCTGTGATTCGAAATCCCTTACTAGGTTAACTCTTAACCTTAAGTAGCATGGCCATGCATTTCTGGATCCGATCACTCGAGGGGCCCAGAGATATCTCTCTCAGGTAGAGAGGGGCAAATCCCATCTCGACTGACCATGCCTTGCAGCATGCTTCATGACAAACCCGAAAGCTACCTTTATAACTACCCAGTTACGGAGTAGCGTTTGATAGCCCCTAAGTAGGTCGATTCACATCCCAATTATATGCGACAATCTCAGGTCTGAGGACAAGGCGTACACATTGTGTAGAGAGAATCATAAGTATAATGGATATGTCTCATGTTGGGTCGGTCCAACCCCATGTCTTAAACATGTGTCCACATTATTGGTTTGACATCTCCATGTCTATAACCTGTGAAACATGGTCATCAACCGATACATGTGCTAATCCATCATTCACGTATGTCCTTACATGAACTCCGACTAGGGACAACTTTAGAATAACCATACAAGTAAAGAGTTTCACAAACAAGTCACATACTTATTAATCAATACAAAGGTAATATTCAAGGAATATTTATTAAATCATGGATACAACGAAATATCATCATCTCTATGATTGCCTCTAGGGCATATTTCCAACAGTCTCCCACATGCACTAGAGTCAATCTAGAAGATATCTAATACCCATAGCTCTTGTGTGCGCCTCATGCTTAGGCTGTGGGAGAGGCTTAAATCAAAGGATCTGAAATATTCAAATCCGTATGTATTTTGCATATCTTTAAATCTCCTCGATTGAGGATCTCTCGAATGAGATGAAACCGCGCATTACGTGTTTGTTCTTTTGGTGATTCCTTGGCTCTTTGGCTTGCGCAATGGCCCCACTTGTTATCACGATAAAGATCCGCAGGATGCCACGCACTAGGAACCACACTTAGTTGATTATGAACTTCCTTATCCAAACACCTTCCTTTGCCGCTTGAAGCTGCAATGTACTAAACCTCCGTTGTAGAGTCGACAACAGCTCTCTGCTTGGAACTCTTCCAACTTACCGCACCACCGTTCAAAATGAACACATAACCCGATTGCGATTTGTAATCGTCTTTGTCGGTTTGGAAGCTTGCATCGGTGTAACCATTTACAACGAGCTCTTCCTCACCTCCGTAGACTAGGAACACATCCTTAGTTCTTTTCAAATACTTGAGGATGTTTTTAACCGCTGTCGATGACTCTCACGGGATCACCGGTATCTGCTCGTAACACTTAGAGCATAAGAAATATCTGGGCGAGTACATATCATAGTATACATGATAGATCCAATTGCCGAAGCATATGGAATCTTATTCATGCGATCTCGCTCATCAGTTGTCGAAGGACACTGAGTCTTGCCAAGATTTATGCCATGAGACATGGGCAAGAACCCTTTCTTTGCCTCCTCCATGTTGAACCGTTTCAACACTTTGTCAATGTAAGTACTCTGGCTTAATCCTATTAGCCTTTTTGATCTATCTCTATAGATCTTAATACCTAAAATATATGCCGCTTCCCCTAAGTCCTTCATTGAAAAACTATTTTTCAGTGAGGTCTTAACGGACTCTAGCATAGGAATATCATTTCCAATCAGTAATATGTCATCTACATATAAGATTAGAAATACGAGCGAGCTCCCACTTGCCTTTTTGTAAACGCAAGATTCTTCTTCGTTTTTTATGAAGCCAAAACCTTTGACCACTTCATCAAAACGAATGTTCCAACTCGAGATGCTTGCTTCAATCCATAAATGGATTTTTGAAGTTTGCATACTTTTCTAGCATTGTTTGGATCAACAAAACCCTCGGCTGTATCATATACCGTCCTCGGTTAAATTTCCATTAAGGAAAGCCGTTTTGACATCCATCTGCCATATCTCATAGTCGAAATATGCAGCAATAGCTAGAATGATCCGTATAGATTTAAGCATCACTACAGGCGAGAAGGTCTCATCGTAGTCAACTCCTTGAACTTGCCGAAACCTTTGCGACAAGTCGAGCTTTATGGATATGAACATTTCCATCCATATCAATCTTCCTTTTATAGATCCATTTGCACTCTATGGTTTTAACACCATCAGGCGGGTCAACCAAGTTCCAAACTTGATTGTCTCCCATGGATGCTATCTCGGATCTCATGGCACTGTGCCATTTCTCAGAGTCTGGGTCCATCATTGCTTCCGCATAGGTCGAAGGCTCATCATTGTCTAACAATAACATATCCAGCGTATTGGAGCCTTTCCGACCTTCGTGGTGGTGGTGCTTCCTTTGCCATGGGTTCCTCAACTTGTTCGCCATGTGGGCATCATTCGTTGAGTCTTCCACGATTGGTTCATCTTGAACCTCTTCAAGCCGCACCATTTTCCACTTGTCTCCTGTTGAGAAACTCTTTCTCTAGGAAAACACCACTTGACGACAAACACTTTGCCCTTTAGTCGGTTGTAGAAGTAATATCAAAAGTTTCCTTCGGATATCCCACGAAAATGCATTTATCCGACTTGGGTGTGAGCTTGTCCGTGAAGTCGTTTGATAAACGCCTCACATCCCCAAATCTTTAGAAAAGACAAGCCGTGACTCTTCCTACCCATATCTCATATGGTGTCTTAACTACGGATTTAGACGGTACCTATTAGTGTGAAAGCTGCCGTTTCTAGGCGTAACCCCAAAATGATAATGGTAGATCCGATGGCTCATCATCGATCGAACCATGTCCAACAAGGTCGATTATGCGCTCGGATACCCGTTTCTTTGAGGCGTTTGGGCGGTGTTAGTGTGGAACAATTCCGCAACTCTTGAGATGATTGCTAAATTCATGACTCAAATACTCGCCACCACGATCGGATCGCGAGTCTTAATTTTCTTGGCACGTTGATTTTCAACTTCATTCGGAACTCTTTGAACTTTTCAAAAGTTTCAGACTTATGCTTCATTAAGTAGACATAGCCATATCTACTAAAATCATCGATGAAAGTTATGAAGTAATGAAATCCACCTCTAGCGATTGTGCTCATTGGCCCACATACATCGGTATGTATGATTTCCAATAAGTCGCGCCCTCTCAAAAGTACCATTGAAAGGTGACTTGGTCATCTTACCAAGCAAACAAGCTTCACATGTCTCGTATGATTCAAAATCAAGCGAAGTTAGAAGACCATCGACATGGAGCTTCTTCATGCGCTTTTCATATGTGACCCAAACGACAATGCCAAACATAGGTGGGATTCAAATCATTAGGTCGAAGTCTTTTAGCATTTATGTTAAAGATAGGCGCATCATCAAGATTTAAAATAAATAACCCATTCACAATGGCGCAAAAAGCCATAAACATTTCATTTTTAGTAATCAAACAACCATTGTCTTTACTTGCAAATGAATAACCATCTCTCATCAAACATGAGGGGGATAGAATGTTTCGACTCATACTAGGAACATAATAACAATTATTCAATTCCATAATAAATCTTGAAGGAAGCTGAAGTTGCATGGTGCCGACGGTTAACGCAGCAACCCTTGCTTTATTTCCGACACGAAAATCAACTTCACCTCTTGCGACTCCTCTACTTCTTATTAACCCACTGCATCGAGTTGCAAATGTGAGCAAGCGATCCGGTATCAAATACCCAAGAATTAATAGGAGAATCAGCGAAAAAATATCTAAAACATTTATGACAAGTGTACCATGGGTGGAAGTCTTACTTCGGCATTCTTCTTGCATTCATCGAATCCAAGTACTTCTTGCGTTTCTCTTCCAGTGGCGTCTCTTTACAATAGAAGCATCTTGTCTCGGCTCGAGTCGATCTTAGGCTTAGGCGTTGGCTTGAGATCATATCTTTAACCTTGCCCTTATTCTTTGCCCATGACTTCTTACCCTTTTCTTGAAGCTAGACTTGTTCGCACGACCATCACATGGCTAGGCCCTGCACACTTCTTAATGTCACTCTCTGCTGTTTTGAGCATCCCACAAAGCTCATTAAGGCCCTTTTCCACCCCATGCATATGGTAGTTCGAAATGAAATGTCCATAGCTAGGTGGAAGAGACGCCAAAATGAAATCAGTTGCCAACTCTTGGCTAATTGGAAAACCAAGTTTATCCAAAGTCTGACTGTAACCAACCATTTTGATCACATGTGGGCCTACGGGTGCACCTTCTGTTAACTTGCATTCCAGAAAAGCCTTAGAGACATTGAACCTTTCAGTCCTGGCCTGTGTCTGGAACATGTCCTTAAGCGCCATGATCATATCATACGCTTCCTGATCCTCAAACTGCTTTTGAAGGTCAGGTTCCATGCATGCAAGCATAAGACAGCTAACCTCAAGAGAGTCATCACATGCTTTCTTGTAGGCAGTTTTAACAGCAGCAGCCGCATTGATAGCAGGCTCTTCTGGAATTTGGGTGTCTAGAACGTTTTCCTTTTATACGCCACGAGAACAATTCTCGATTCGGACCGATCCGAATAGTTTGTTCTATTTAATTTTTCTTTCTCAAGAATCGATCGCAAAGCAAAAGGGTTTGCACGGTTGCTAGATGCCATTGATCTACAACGAGAAAATGCAAAATACTAAGACAAATAAAACCATGATAGAGTAAAATGTATTAAACAAATTTAATAGAATGTACTCCCACTAAAATCAATATCCCTCTATTGATTCTTAGCGATTCAAGATCCGTAATTAACTAGTCTACTAGTGAGCTTTTGCATCACCGCTAGGAGACAAGGTAATTCGGTAAGTAACACCTTACTAATCATATCTCTATATGACTCTTGTTGTTGGGTGACATCTCTATGCCTCGGCGCCCAACCTTTATGCCCCAAGGTCCATAACCTTTATGATAACCTTGTTAAGTTCACCAATCCTTATGCATGTAGGTATCGGATACAAACCCATCTAGTCAAGGAAGGTTGATGGTGCCTAATTTTATAGACCCACCATCAATTTACAGGACATGGGATGGTGCAGAGTTTAGTTGGGAGGGCATATGTTTAACTTAACATTATGTGAGGGGCTATACTTCTACCATTCAAACATGCATAGGAGTATAACAACAGGAATAGCATTCACACAGTTGTGACTCAGTATGGCCCATTTTCTCATGGTGATCTCCATCGCCATAGAATCTGTCCACCATGATGATCTCCATCTCCATGGTTCATGTGTGCCATCCCTCCAAGTGATGTGTCCTCCAAGTACTAATATAAGCTATTACTCATAACAGCTAGTAATAAAATACATGGTTATAAGGAATCATCACAAGTCGGCACGCAGCCGTTAATACAATACTTTGACAACACAATGGCTCGGTAGTGTTGCGAACCCACGACACGCAGTCATGAAAATATTACAAACATGCATCACATACACATTAGGCCATACTGGTCACATACATTCTGCAAAAACAAGTTATGCATAGATTCGCAATCTACCGGATAAGGGGTCAAGGGGGTTTCCCCCCGCGGGGTTCGAAGGGGTAGCGCCCCTCGCGGTATCTTAAAAAAACAGAGATCCAATCTATGCGATTTTTACTTAGGATTTTGATCGGCAAATCATATTTACCCCAAATCAACTATTGTTCCGATTCGACCAATTTGCATTGATCTTCGCGTGCCGCAACCGGTTTTACGTGTCACTGTCTACCCCGATGGTGATTCCGACCGGTAGGGGTATGTTGTGGCACGACCTTAGCAGCATAATCACGGAATATCGATTATTAATCTAGGTTCCGATTCGACCAATCATATTGATCTTCGCATTCTGCAATCGGTTTCGTGTCACCGTCTACCCGATGGTGATTCCGACGGTAGGGGTATGTTGTGGCACAACCTTAGCAGTATGATCACGGAAACCAGATCTATCCATTACCAGAACTATACAATCGATCACATCGATCATGCCGACTTACATATCGCCATATGCAAATCACCCAACCTATAACATGACAAAGCAATGGCTCGATACCATCAAGGACTACGGGTAGGCTACACTAGCGCATATTAAAAATTTCTACCCGTAAACCAAGATCACTGCAGTTATAGATCACGGTCTTACCACTAGACGCGCATGTGCGGAAGATGATGCAGCACGTCGGGGCAGAGTAGTCGTACTACTTCCTCGTTTGCGGTTCGTCCAAACGCTACAGATGCAGCGCCGCCAAAGGTATCCACACGTACGGGAGGAAGCGGCGCACGCCGGATTACTAGATCGCGCGGCGACAAGGGCGTGGGAGGGGTGGTGGCCAGGGTTTGAGGATGTCACGAAAAACTCATCCCTAACCCTGTGCGCCCCTGCCCTCCTTTTATAGACGTCCTTACAATGGGCTTTTACGAATAGAGGCCCATTAGGACTCAATGCCCAGTCCAACTCGGATCCAATCCGAATTAGGCTTCAACCCTTAAGTGTGTGACCCTATAGGTTCACGTATGTTTAGACATGACGCGAGTACACCTACTCGGTCAATAGTTGGTAGTGGCCTCTAGCAAGGCGTACCAACTCCTAAGCGCACATAAAGATCATATCGGATGAACCATCACAACGCTATGTACATGCCAATCCTTTTTCTCATGATATTCGGTCGAGCTCCAAGCTGACCACTCTTTCGATCCCGTGATTGAAATCCCTTACTAGGTTAACTCTTAACCTTAAGTAGCATGGCCATGCATTTGGATCCGATCACTCGAGGGCCAGAGATATCTCTCTCGGGTAGAGAGGGCAAATCCCATCTCGTGACCATGCCTTGTAGCATGCTTCATGACAAACCAAAGCTACCTTTATAACTACCCATTCACGGAGTAGCGTTTGATAGCCCCTAAGTAGGTCGATTCACATCCCAATTATATCGACAATCTCGTGTCGAGGACAAGGCGTACACATTGTGTAGAGAGAATCATAAGTATAATAGCTATGTCTCATGTTGGGTCGGTCCAACCCCATGTCTTAAACATGTGTCCACATTATTGGTTTGACATCTCCATGTCTATGACCTGTGAAACATGGTCATCAACCGTACATGTGCTAATCCATCATTCACGTGTGTCCTTACATGAACTCTGACTAGGGACAACTTTAGAATAACCATACAAGTAAAGAGTTTCACAAACAAGTCACATATTTGTTAATCAATACAAAGGTAATATTCAAGGAACATTTATTAAATCATGGATACAATGAAATATCATCATCTCTATGATTGCCCTAGGGCATATTTCCAACAACAGCGTCCAGCATCAAACGAGTGAGGCATCGAGAGCGTTGAGTGTGAAGAGATCGAATAAATTCTCGAAGATCACCACGAAGACACAATCATAAACATCATGCTGCAAATGATACGGTCTGAATTTGTGGTGAGACCGAAACTGTTGTCCCTCGGCTTATTGGCCTATTCCATTACCATGCATGTAATCTCTAACAACTCGATCCTAGGGTTAGAAGGCACTATGTTGGGACGATCATCAGCTCGCCTAGCATGAATTTGCAGGCCAACGGCAGGTAGGGGATATCATCATCAGTCTTCTTTGATTTTTCTTTACTACCTCGGCTATAGGTCAACTTCATGGTAGTCGACTGTAAAGGTAGCTTTGGTGCGGAAAGCCCCCGTGGTTGTAGCACTGGTGCAAGTTGCTTGGGTTGGAATAGCACCCGTGGACATGGCATCGGTGTAGGTAGCCTGGTGCAGATAGCCCCTGTAGACTTGGCACCGATGCAGGTAGCTCTAGTTCGGATAGTCCCTGTGGACCTAGCACCAGTGCGGAAGCCTCCAGGCTGATGTCGCTTTTGGGCCACTAGATGAATGTTCCGATGGCTTGCCCTAAAGTCACGACTCGTCGTTCGGAGGCTTCTATAGCGGGACGACTTCAAAATTTGTATAAACACCATCCACATTCACTTTTCCGAAACCTGGGGCTAAAGGTATACCATACACCAAGGCCCCGGGACCGGACGACCGGACGGATATGCTTGGCCCAAGTAGTGCACAAGGCAATAGAGGCATATCTCACTTGGAGCTTGCACTTCGCAGCCCCCTACATAACGATACAAAATTAGCTACAACAACAGGTTTATCAACGGATCGAGCATTCTAAGATAATAATTATTATCGAGGATGCCATCGGCAGAAATCGTGCTCGCTTTACGTGGTAGGCTTGGGCCGCAGGCTACTCAGACGGTTGGGGTGGCTAGCACAGAGAGGCCGTGACGTCCGACTAATTTTCTCTATATCTTCGTATCTCATCTCTAACATAATTAGTGAGCTCCTCTGTAAGAGATGACTTAATCTCCTCTCATAGCTGTGTCTCACGCTTGGCTTTGGTTCTCTTCCTACTCCGTCTGATTCGAGACATCTAAGAAACTACATTTCCAAGGAACATACAGACCAAAGCCTCTCATGCGACCCGGGTGCCCATTGTTTCCCAGGGACGCGGAGAGTATATCTCTCTCCCTAATTGTCTGGAATAATTCTTGAGAAGATTCTATACTCAGCGCTTTCTGCAAGAGCCCAACATGTCGTTTCACTTCTAATGAAGTTGTGGAGTAATTACAAACTACGTAGTTCGATATCTTATCAGGCGTTGGGACACTTCCTCGTCTGTGGGGTTTTGAAAGGAGATCTCCCCCAAGACATGGTAGATGACCTCGCTCTAATCGAATTTCGAGTGCGCTCATCCGAGATCGTGGAAAATGGCGGGCGATGTGCCGCAGGATTGCCTGCTCATCCTCCTTCCTCTATTTTGGGATTTTACCCGCATACCCAACTGTGCCAAGTCTGTGGGAGTGCATGTTTTTACCTGGAGGGCCTTATGCGCCGCACTTGCATTCCTAAAATTTTATATCATCTTTATCACCGTAAACTCTTCCTATTGTGGTTCTAAGAATGGATACTTGTGAAAGAGCGTTAGATTCATCTCCACGTACTGTTTGACAAGTAGGCTCTTGAAGTTCTTCCATATTTTGCATGCTGCTAGCAATGCATGTCATTGCACGGAGTCATAGAGTTCTTTTGGAACTCGAACGATGCAAAAATTTCTATCAGCAGCTCACGTTTCCAAGCTTTAGTCACGGTCTTCCACAAATTGAATGTGATCTCCATTTGTTCTCGTGCAACTATTCCGACCATTCTTTAGAATGCGGACACTGCTTAGCAAGGATTGAGAGGGGTCCCAGATGCATCGACCTCCGTAATAGTAAATTGGCCCTCGGGCTTTTTCAATAATTCTCTTCCTTGGCATTTAGATTTTTCAGTAGATGGTGTATCACACACATCCGACGACGATGTTGAAGAATGTGCGGATGACATGTTGGCCTTCTCATATATGAAAATTAAGCACAATATAGCATATACATATATATATATATATATATATATATATATATATATCAATATGAAAATGGCATCATGTATTGCATGTGAGCATTTAAATTCAATAGAATAAACATGTCAGCATTTACATTCTGTATAATCCATAGATTAATGATTGTTTTTGCTCTCAGTTTGAGGAGTTGCACAAGTAATTAGAAACTTGGCCTTCTACAACTCTTTGTCAATTTTCAGCAATCACAGTGACAACTCCTTACCCTTCTACTAGTTTGATTACGCAA
Organism: Melocanna baccifera; assembly: GCA_036346265.1. NCBI lineage: Eukaryota > Viridiplantae > Streptophyta > Magnoliopsida > Poales > Poaceae > Melocanna > Melocanna baccifera. The sequence continues at coordinate 95,780 of JAYEVJ010000060.1, read as the reverse complement.
ATGTTACCTCAATGCAGTATAATGTCAATAGCATAGCAGACAGCTAGTAGGCCTTAGCCAAAATCAACCGCTAATAATAGATTTATGCTACTGCGGAGATGACAAATATATTTGGCAATTGCATAAACAACATGTACATATATATATTCGCAAAGGATCAACAACGGTATCTTTGGATGAACAAAAACTGTACCAAAGCGATTGACAAATCTAGCAATTACACACAATAGAAGTAATCAACGGTATACGAAAAGATCACCCTAGCAAATGAGTCTAAGTTGTCACTATAATCTAAATTTGACAGATATCATCATCGAGCAACTAAAAACCCACAATATATTATGCAAATGACCTCCCGATGCTAGATCTTACTGCATACAATTTCAGAAATAATAACTCATACGGTGACAAATGTAGAATATATAGTAAAAGAAGTAGAGAGATCTCACAGGCGGCAGCACTTCAAGCCACCGTGGCGGCAAAAATGGCTAGGAAAGGCAGCATGATGCCGAGGTACTAAGGCTAGGAGAAGACAGCAAAATGGCACTCACAAGGCTTGGGGAGGAGGAGGGCCGTCGGTCGGGGAGAAGGAGGCGCGGGCGTGGGGCGGGGAGCTAGAGCACCGGGCTTGCGGGGAGAGGCGCGAAGTCGGGAGGCGGCGACGGGCTCGGGAGTCGATGATGGGCTCGAGGAGGAGGAGGGCGTCGGGCTTGGGGACCAAAGCGGCGATAGGCTTAGAAGAGTTGGCGGCGAGCTCGGGGAGGAGAAGGGCGCGGGCTCGGGGACCGAGGCGATAGGCTCGAGGCGACGACGTTAAGTCCGAGGGCTCTTGGTTGGTGTAGCTAATTACTCTAGTATGTGCAAACCCTAGCTAAAGGTAGCATGATATATATATATAGAGAGAGAGATAATCATAGACAATTCTATTTGAGAACCATCTATGATTTTAACCATCATAGACAGTTCTAAAATAGAATTATGCTGTGATGATTTTTATTATAGATTTGTTCATAAATACAACTCTTGACAGTTCACAAATACAAATGTCTGTAATAAGAACACATAGACTGTTTTTTTACAACCGCCCAATGAAGATAAATATACATAAATGTAAATTCACATATGTATGACTCATTCTCATATACATAAATACAAATTCACCTATATATCACACATTTTCTCGTATACATAAATGCAAATTCACACACACACACACACACACACACACACACACACACACACACACACACACACACACATATATATATATATATATATATATATATATATCACAATCTTATATACATACATGCAAATTCACATATATATCATACATGCATTCTCATATACATAAATGTAAATTCACACGTATATATCGCACATTCTCATTCCACTTGCTTATTTCCTTTAAAAATTAGTCATTCATGATGATCGACGCGTATGCAGCTAGTTTCGTCACGTTGTTCTTTCTCGACTCTTATGCTGTTTCTAAAAGGAGTTAACTCATCAAATTGATTGTATTCTTTCTTGTCCACTACATTCTCTACTCTGACAATTCTCCTTTTTCCATGAAAAACTACATGGCGCTTCTTATTTGCCTAGTCGGTTACATAAAAAACTTGAACAATTTGGTTAGCGAGTATGAATGGTTCATCTTTGTATTCAACACATGTGAGGTCCACGGTAGTGATACCGTATTTGTCGACCTTCACCTGTGGGAGATAGACCTAACGACACCAAAATAAGGGAATCTTGAAAACCACGTAGTCGAGCTCCTAAATCTCTTCTATGAACCTATAATATAAGTTTTTTAATCCATCGGTATTGAACACATCTATGCGGACACCGCTATTTTAGTTAGTATTCTTTACATCCTGAACCTGTATATAGAATGTGTACCTATTTATGTTATATCCTTTCCATGTCACAACTGTAAATATTGGCCCTTTTGCCAACTATGTCAGCATCTCACTTGACGAGTTCCTAGCGATTTTCTCCTTCAACCATTGGTTGAACCGATGTGTGTTGTCTCATGATCCACACATCCGGCCACTCTAGATTATGTTGCGAAGCACATCCTTGTGCTGGTCGATATATGGGGCCACTTCAGTCATATGTTGCAAGACTGTGAAATGAGCTTGAGCATATGCGTCCATATCTGGAGTGATTGGTTTCCTTCCGATGGTTCTGATACCTTTGAGCCTCCCTTATGACGAGATTAAGGTACACCTATCGGTTGAATCTGAGTCATATAATTGACACAAAACTCAATGACCTCTTTGCTTATATAACCTTCGACGATGCTGTCCTCCGGCCGAGATTGATTCTGTACATATGACTTGAGAATTTCCATGAACTTCTCAAATGGGTACAAGCTACGTAGGAATATGGGCCTGCATATTTTTATCTCCTACACAACGTGAACAATAAGATGGACCATGATATCGAAAAATGAAGCAGAGAAATACATCTCAAGATGACATATAATCATCACCACCTCATCCTGCAGAGCATCTAGTCCTTCGAGATCGATCACCTTCTGATTAATTGTGTTAACAAAAATAATACAGCCTCATGATTGTCTCTCGGACTTTGATCGGTAAAATATTTTTAATTGCAATAGGGAGCATCTTTGTCATCAGCACATGATAATCATGACATTTCATGCCATTTAACTTCAAATCTTGCATCACATGTGTTGACATTGTCCTTTGTTTTATCATGAATATTCAGTAAGAGACCAATCAAGCTATCACATACATTCTTCTTTACGTGCATGACATCGATGCAGTGCCGAACTTCTAAGTGCTCCCAATAAGGTAAGTCCCAAAATATTGATGTCTTTTTTCAGATGTTTTTCTTATGAGTCCTCAATTTACATCCCTTTCTGAGGACAACATCTAAATCATTAATCATATTATAAACCTTTTTTCAACTTAAATGCCTTGGAGCTGAATTGTTATCCTCTCCATCAAATTATTTCTTCATCTTGAATATGGGTGAGCCCTCCGAAGGAACTTGCGGTGATGCATGTGTACAATTTTGCGTGAGTGTTTCAGCCACATACTCTCGATACCATCTAAGCAGTGAGCATAAGCTTTGCCCCCCTTTTGTACTCTGGCCCGACAAGTTAGTAAGGGCAGAATAATCATTTATGGTGCAAAACAATAAGTAGCGCAAAGTAAAGTTCTCTCGTTTGTATGCATCCCATATCTGTATCCCTTCATTCCACAGTACTTTTAGATCTTCCACCAATGGTGCTAGGTATACATCAATATCATTCTCAGGTTGTTTTGGCCCTTGGATAAGTATTGATAGAAAAATATACTTTCACTTCATACACAACCAAGGACGAAGGTTATAGATGCAGAGAGTCACAGGCTAAGTACTATGTCGGCTGTTCATGTTACTGAAATAATTCATTCCATTTGTACTCAATTCAAATCTTATATTTCTCGATTCTACACCGCAGTCTGCAAACCTCCTATCAATATTTCTCCTCTAAGCAGAATCAATAAGGTGTCTTAGCATTCCATCCTTCTTGCGCTCCTCCAAGTGCTAACGCAGCAGTTTTGCCTTCTTTAGATTCGCAAAAAACTACTTCAAACGGGGAATAATAGGAAGATACTATGCCATTTTAGCAGGAGGTTCTTTCTTCACCTCTGTTCTCTCGCCATCATCTGATTGATTCTTAAGTTTGTATCGGGATGCGTTACACACCAGACATATATGTATGTTTGTATACTCTTTACGGTAGAGGATACAGTTGTTCGGATATGCATATATTTTTTTCTATTTTCATTCGTAATGGACAAATAATCTTCTTGGCTTTATACGTGGTTTTAGGCAACTCATTTTCCTTTGGAAGCATGTCTGCTAAAAGACCTAGCAGCACCGTTAAACTCTTATCGGACCAACCATTACTTGTCTTCAATTTCAACAGTTCAAGCATGGCTGACAACCTCATATTCTTTGACTTCCAGCACATGAACAAAGGTTTCTCCGAGTCCTCTATCAAGCCCCGGAATTTAACATACAGTTTCTCATCATAGTTCTTTTCTACATTACGAAGCATCTGATCCAGATTGTCATCGTGTAGCCTATCCAAATCTGAACCACAATCAACATCATCTGGTGGCATATCATTGACTTCACCAGCGATGTCATTATTACTACCTTTTTATGTAATCTCTTCTTCACCATGACTGATCTAACACGTATACACCTCCGAATCAAGTGCGTTTCAATCTGCTCTCGATTCTTAAACATTTTTAGATTCTTGCAGTCAATGCATGGACAGTACATATATTCCACCTCATTATTCAACATATCGTCCTCAGCAGCTCTTGTAAAAACAGACACGCCATTAATATACTCTTCACTCACACGGTTCGCGGCATGCATTTAGCTTCAATCCTACGTTATGCATATATATAACAATTTAGTATTAAATATTAAATTAATTAATTAGTATACTACATACATACCACATGCATTGAGGCTTTGCTAGCTTAAATAACACAACTATTTTTCCTGAGGAACCAATTATTACCAACAATTTTGATAGATTTGGCTCCTTACATGACGGAAACCGATCATACATGGCCAAGTAGACATAAACTATCTTCAATTCCAGTCATCAAAAGTTAGATCTAAATTTTGATGCAACGAAAAATAAATTACACTATTAACCATATATAGGGTAATTAAGAACTTGATGAATCTTCAATCACTCTTGCTAAATAGTCTCCTTTCACCAAATGGTTTAAAAACCTTGCCTCGAGCTTAAAGCACCGGCCTAGATGTGGAATTCAAGACAGAGGGTATGCGTTGTTCATGATTCTGCTCGTTGCAATTAATATAGTAGGATTATTACAGATGGTTTTTTAATAAAAATCGTCTGTGATAACTCATTATCACAGACAATTCATAATACAAACCATCTGTGAATTATCACAGACGGTTCAAACTAAAAAGCATGCGTGATATTAAATCTTTCTGAAATATCACAGCGGTTTTTAGCAACAGTAAAACACGAGACGATCTCTAAGTTAAAAACCGTTTGTGATATACTATCACAGACAGTTTTGTGAAACCGTCTGTGATGTTGCGTCTAGTAATAGCTTTTCTGTAGTACTGTACCTTAAGTAAAAATATTATTTTTGCTTCATGTTTAGAGAAAAAAATTGTGAATTTAGTATAAAGAACAATCGTTGTTCAATTTCTTTAAATGATATGATTAATGGTCATACTCTATTAGTTAATGGATTATATTTTTGAATATTAAGGATGTGTCTATCTATAATATTAATACTAAGAGGTTTTGATCTAATTATTTGAATCCTATCTTTTATTTTAATTGACACTGTTATTTAGGTCATATAAATCATATTAATCGTAGCATAATGAAGCTCATACGTGCCATTTTGGGTTTGCTTTTTTTTCTAGTGATGGACCTATAATAATTTAAATATGAAAGTATGCTGATTTGTGTTTTGACTTTTGAGCCTTTATGTCGAGACCCGAATATGCAAATTCGGTCTCTCTGTGTAAACTTGTCGAGACCCGAATATGCAAATTCGGTCTCTCTGTGTAAACTGCACTAGTCCAGGATCACGCTAGTGGCTCCGTACTGCTCCTTGAACTTCCGAACGAGTCTGGCAATGTTGATCTTGTATAGCTTGCAAAGTCGACGAATGGCTTTGTGCGCAACTCCCTGTGCTGACATCTCCCCACTGGCACCGGTGTTCTTGAAACTGTGACGTAGCACCTGCTTGCCGACTCGGGTGGTGAAGTATAGCCTGGAGATGCTCCCGATGCATTGACCTTTTGCTTCTCATCCTTGGTGAGGTAGGCAGGCGATCTCTTAAATCCGAGGCTCTGCAATGAGCAGCGTAGAAGTGACCTCCATCCTCTGTCGGTTGTAGGAAGTTTGGGACATCTAATGCATTTATAAAGGAAAGATCAGTTTATAACCTTAGGAAAACAAATTTTGCAAGAGTTGGGGCGAGAGATAAGAATCCTTAAGAATGAGGTAAGAAGATAGAGATATTACTAAATATCAAGTTTAGTTGGTTTGATTTAGAAAATAAATTTTTGAGTTACGACCAATTTAACTAGGGCTTAGCCCTACGATCGATATGGCTCGATACCATCTCTGTCGAGACCGAATATGCAAATTCGGTCTCTCGTATAAACTGCACTAGTCGAGGATCACGCTAGTGCACACATCAAACATAGATGTCATCATAGTCATACACACGATAATAATAAAGGAAAACTCGAATATCGATAAAATATCAAAGTGCGACCTTATGGCCAAGCTTACAATATCTCTAGCGGAAGGGCTTAACAAAATAGCGGAAATCCAAAATAAAGCGTAGCGACCAATCGACAAGCCACGGGCTATCGAGTGGAGAAGCGAAGCCTAATCCGTGAAGTCGTCGTAGTACTCTCCTTCGGCACCTCCTGGCGATAGTACTCCTCTCCTCAAGCCGAGCAACATAGGCGTAAAGTCGTGAGTACATTGGTACTCGACAAGTCGTTTGTAACAATAAATGCAATATAATATGCAAGGCTTACCAAAGGAAGGTGAAAGGTTAATTTGCATAAAGGCATTTATTGATGAAATATATTAAATAACTTGAAAGCGGAAGTTAACTGAAAATAGTAACAATAGATAATCAAAGGAATAAACAAGAACCACTTGTGAACACCAATTCACAAGTTTAAACCAACAGTGAACTACCTGTCCACCCCCAACATAAACCACCAAGTTATAAATGAAACACTAACCTCGTGTGAAATCCCGAGCATTGTCCATGACCGAGGACGCGGCTATTCGAATAGTTTTACACTCTGCAGAGGTTGCACAACTGTACCCACACGATGTGATTAGCCTAGGCCTAAGGAAAATCACAACAAGGCCTTTACAATGCTCTACCTCAATACAATCCTGCCGCTAGGGTTTCATCATCACACCCCTTGCGCCACATGGAAATCGGCAACCATGTCCATCACAATGGCGTAATTGAATTGAAATATTACAAATTAATCAGCCAGTCCATCCCATAATAGACATGTGGTTTGCGATTACGCTCGGATCAATGGCGCACAAAGTTAAGTCCTTAACATTACCCGGCGAGACTACCACATCCCCAAAGTACAAGCGTACTTCCCCCTTTCTTGCCACGATCACTGCGCGAGTGCAAAACCAATTTGTATAACCAAGCCAACGTCACACCAATGGCGTGGCACAAATTTTAATACACGTGGCACCAACCACAGTTCCATATGTCATTAATTCAAATTAATAATTTAACATGTGTGATGAGACCAATCGTAAATATAAACTGGTTAAGCAATCTAATCGTACCAACCCATGTGATAAATAAACTAGCATCACTAATAAATTTCCCAACCTATGGTGACAAAGGCATCATGGTATTTCAAAGTGTCAAGGAGGTATAATTGCAATTGGGACAATAACTACATACAACGGTTTGAATAAAAATAGCAATGCAATGTAATTTAAAGCAAAATAATTAAATAATAGTCTGTAAAATTGGGTTCAACATGATCAAGGGACACGACTTGCCTTCGTTATGCTCGTGAGGTACTCTGGTCTTACAGCGCGAAACTTGCTCCTCCGGAATCCGAATCTAACGAGAGAGAAAACGACCGAAAGCAAAGAAACACATAAAATGACAAGAAAATGAACTCCAAAATTCATAAAACCAGAACCAACAGCTAGAGCTCGATTTTAGATGAATTTAGAAAAAGAAGCGGTCAATCGGAGCTAGGGCGGAGGAGAACGGGCTCGGAAAATTAATTCGAAATTAATTCGGGAAAATCGGAAAAGTTCTTGTCTTTGTGGACCCGGTCCATGAAATTCCGAGTCCACCGTGGACTCGGTCAGCGTAGCGATGCAGCGGGCGGCCGACGCGGCGGGCGTCTTGGCGTGGCGGCGAAGATATCTTTGCCACGTGGCACGGTGGCGTGGCGGCCGACGTGGCGTACCGACGTGGCGCCACGTGGCACCGGGGCGGGTCACGGCCGGCGTGGCATGCCACGTGGGATGCCACGTCGGCTAGGGCTAACGTGGCCCGGCCGACGCGGCGCGGCGCGCGCGGCGGCGGATCCGGCGGCGGGGCGCGAGCGCGCGGCGGTCGAGCCCTCGGCTCGGATCGAGCGGCGGCGAGGATTGCGCGGCGCGCGGCGGCAGGCGATGGCGGCGTGGCGGCTCGCGCGGCGGCGTCGCGGGCGCGCAGGCGCGGCGCGGCGAGATCGCGGATCGCAGCGAGCGGCAGCGTGGTCGGGCGCGAGAGGCGGATCGGCGGCGCGTGGCGGTGTGCGGCGCGCGTGCGGCGAGTCGCGGCCGCAGACGCGCGAGGCGAGGCGAGGCGCGGCGGCGGCGGCGGCGAGCGGCAGGCGACTTCAGCGGTAAGAAGCGGCGGCGACTCACACCGGCGGCGAGGGACGGCAGCGAAGAAGCGGCGGCGTCTCGGCGGCGCGAAGACGCCCGGCGGCGTTGGCGGGCTCCGGCGGCAGCGCGGCGGCGAGGCGAGCGGAGGCGGCGCGAGGTTGGCGGGCGTGCACGAACCGAGGCGGCGGCGGGTTTTATCACGCGAACCGAGGCAATCAATCCGATACGCGGCGGTCGCCGCGCGACAAGTTTGGGCGGTCGGGATTCAACGCGAGAGATCGGACGGCTCGGACGCACGCGAGGGTTAGGAGTTAGGGTTTGCGGCCGCGGCGCGAGGATGGACGGCGGAGATCGCGCGCGCGCGATCGGGCGGCGAAGCGGCGCGCGGCGCGGCGGCGGCGGCGTTGGCTGGTGCGCCAGCGTGTCGGCGCGGATCACGCGACACGTGGCGCGAAGCGAGATCGGGCGGCGGGCGGCAGGCCAGCGGGGAAAGGTACGCAGCGGCGCGCGCGCGGGATGGGCGGCAGCGTGGAGGAGAGAGGAGATCGGGCGGTGGGGATTAAATCCTTTTCTTTTCTTTTCGAAAATTCAAATAAACATCTAAAAGCTCTAGAAAATAGCAAATAAATCCCAAAATTCACCAAAAATACGAGAAAATTCCTGGAGACACGAGGAACACAAATAAAATATTTTCCACTTATGTTAATGTTTATTTTAATCACGTTAAATCACTTAAAACTTTAAAAATTCATTTGAAGCTTCAATTACTTTCTGAAAATTCCAGAAAATTCATTTTTGAAATCCAGGCTTTAAAAATCTCAGAAAAACAGGATGTTACAAAACTACACTAGTCCAGGATCACGCTAGTGCACACAGTCAAACATAGATGTCATCATAGTCATACACACGATAATAATAAAGGAAAACTCGAATATCGATAAAATATCAAGGGTACGACCTTATGGCCAAGCTTACAATATCTCTAGCCGGAAGGGCTTAACAAAATAGCAGCGGAAATCCAAAATAAAGCGTAGCGACCAATCGACAAGCCACAGGCTATCGAGTGGAGAACGAAGCCTAATCCGTGAAGTCGTCGTAGTACTCTCCTTCTGGCACCTCCTGCTGATAGTACTCCTCTCCCTCAACTGAGCAACATAGGCGTAAGCGGTGAGTACATTGGTACTCGGAAGTCGTTTGTAACAATAAATGCAATATAATATGCAAGGCTTACCAAAGGAAGGCTGAAAGGTTAATTTGCATAAAGGCATTTATTGATGAAATATATTAAATAACTTGAAAGCGGAAGTTAACTGAAAATAGTAACAATAGATAATCAAAGGAATAAACAAGAACCACTTGTGAACACCAATTCACAAGTTTAAACCAACAGTGAACTACCTGTCCACCCCCAACATAAACCACCAAGTTATAAATGAAACACTAACCCTCGTGTGAAATCCCCGAGCATTGTCCATGACCGAGGACGCGGCTATTCGAATAGTTTTACACTCTGCAGAGGTTGCACAAACTGTACCCACACGATGTGATTAGCCTAGGCCTAAGGAAATCACAACAAGGCCTTTACAATGCTCTACCTCAATACAATCACGCCCGCTAGGGTTTCGCATCACACCCCCCCTTGCGCCACATGGAAATCAGCAACCATGTCCATCACAATGGCAGAATTGAATTGAAATATTACAAATTAATCAGCCAGGTCCATCCCATAATAGACATGTGGTTTGCACGATTAAGCTCAGATCAATGGCGCACAAAGTTAAGTCCTTAACATTACCCGGGCGAGACTACCACATCCCCCAAAGTACAACTGTACTTCCCCCTTTACTGCACGATCACTCGCCCGAGTGCAAAACCAATTTGTATAACCAAGCCAACGTCACACCAATGACGTGGCACAAATTTTAATACACGTGGCACCAACCACAGTTCCATATGTCATTAATTCAAATTAATAATTTAACATGTGTGATGAGACCAATCGTAAATATAAACTGGTTAAGCAATCTAATCGTACCAACCCATGTGATAAATAAACTAGCATCACTAATAAATTTCCCAACCTATGGTGACAAAGGCATCATGGTATTTCAAAGTGTCAAGGAGGTATAATTGCAATTGGGACAATAACTACCTGTGCAACGGTTTGAATAAAAATAGCAATGCAATGTAATTTAAAGCAAAATAATTAAATAATAGTCTGTAAAATTGGGTTCAACATGATCAAGGGACACGACTTGCCTTCGTTATGCTCAGCGGGGTACTCCTAGTCTTCTGGCGCGAAACTTGCTCCTCCGGAATCCGAATCTAACGAGAGAGAAAACGACCGGAAACAAAGAAACACATAAAATGACAAGAAAATGAACTCCAAAATTCACAAAACTAGAACCAACAGCTAGAGCTCGATTTTAGATGAATTTAGAAAAAAGAACGGGGTCAATCGGAGCTAGGACGGAGGAGAACGGGCTCCCGGAAAATTAATTCGAAATTAATTCGGGAAAATCGGAAAAGTTCTTGTCTTTGTGGACCCGGTCCATGAAATTCGAGTCCACCGTGGACTCGGTCCACGCGTAACGATGCACGGGCGGCCGACGGGCGGGCGTCTTGGCGTGGCGGCGGCATATCTTTGCGCCACGTGGCACGGTGACGTGGCGGTGGCGTGGCGGTGGCGTGGTGCCACGTGGCACGAGGGCGGTCACGGGCGGCGTGGCATGCCACGTGGGATGCCACATCGGCTAGGGCTGGCGTGGCGGCGGCCGACGCGCAGCGGCAGCGCGGCGGCGAGGATCCGACGGCGGGGGCGAGCACGCGGCGGATCGAGCCCTCGGCTCCGATTCGGCGCGCAGCGAGGATTGCGCGCGCGGCGCGGCGACGGGCGATTAGCGGCGCGTGGCGGCTCGCCGTGTGGCGTCGCCTTGGCGCAGCTGTTGTGAGCGGCGGCGAAGCGCGGATCGCAGCGGCGGCGGCGAAGCGCGGAAAGAAAGTACGCGTGGCGCGACGCGCGGGATGGGCGACAGCGTGGAGAGAGGGAGATCGGGCGTGCGGGATTAAATCCTTTTCTTTTCTTTTTCGAAATTCAAATAAACATCTAAAAGCTCTAAAAATAGCAAATAAATCCCAAAAATTCACCAAAAATACAGAAAATTCCTTGAGACACGAGGAACACAAATAAAATATTTTCCACTTATGTTAATGTTTATTTTAATCACATCAAATCACTTAAAACTTTAAAAATTCATTTGAAGCTTCAATTACTTTGAAAAATTCCAGAAAATTCATTTTTGAAATCCAGGCTTTAAAAATCTCAGAAAAACAGGATGTTACAAACCTTACCCCCTTAAACGAGATCTCGACACCGAGATCTAGGCCAACTAAGAGAATAGGTTCGGGAACTCCGCTCTGAGATCCTCCTCGCGCTCCCAGGTGGCTTCCTCCTCGGAATGGTTACTCCACCGAACTTTGCAAAAAGCGGACCGCTTTATTCCGGTGACTCGCTCGACACTTCAAGATTTTGGTAGGGTGCTCTTTGTACGACAAATCCTCCTGCAGATCAACGGCCTCAATCGCACAACCTCCTGCTGCGTACGCGCAGCACTTCTTCAGCTGGGACACATGAAAGACGTCATGTACCCCACTGAAAGACGCAGGTAGCTCCAACTGATAAGCAACCTCTCCCCTGCGTTTCAGAATCCTGAACGGACCCACATATCTCGGTGCAAGCTTCCCTTTTAGCTGAAATCTCTTCACACCCTTGAATGGTGTGATCCTAAGGTACACAAAATCATCTGGCTCAAAACTCAGCTCTCGGCCTCGTATATCGCATAGCTTTTCTGTCTGCACAGGCAGCTTTCAACCTTTCCTGTATCAAGCGGACTTTATCCTCAGCTTCTTTCAAACAATCCGGGCCAAAAACCTGACCTTCCCCCGTCTCTTTCCAATTGAGAGGGGTCCTGCATTTCCTGCCATACAATGCCTCAAACGGTGACATCATACCGGCACGATAATCGTTGTTGTATGAGAACTCTGCAAAGGTAAACAATCGTCCCACTTAGACCCATGATCAAGCACACGGCTCTCAACATGTCCTCCGAACTCGATTAACTCGCTCTGTCGACCATCCATGCTGGGTGATATCTCAGATCTTGAAATTTAGGTGGGTTCCCATAGCCTTATGGAAACTACCCCAAAACCGAGAGGTGAACTGCGATCCACAATCTGACACAATCTTCTTGGGCACACCATGCAAACTGACAATCCTGGACATATATAGCTCTACCAATCATCACCACCGTAAGTCGTCTTAAGCTGGAATGAAATGAGCAACCTTGGTCAAACGGTCCACAATGACCCAAATTGAATCATGACCCTCTTTGGTTTTAGGCAAACCGACTATAAAGTCCATACCAATTTCTTCCCACTTCCACTCAGGGACTTTCAATGGCTGCAGCAAACCTGCAGGTCTCTGGTGCTCTGCCTTTACTCTCTGACAAACATCACAAAGGGCTACATACTCAGCGATCTCCCGCTTCATGCTTGGCCACCAATACTTATCCTTAATGTCTTGGTACATCTTGGTACCGCTGGATGAATCGAATCTGATGACTCATGAGCTTCTTTTAACAACACATCCTTTAGTTCTTGCTTGTTTGGCACACCCAAACGCCGCTTGAACCACAAGGTTCCTCGATCATCCACCAAAATCCCGACTCTTTACATTCACTTAAATTCTTTCGGATCCGCTGAAATGCCTCATCATCTGACTGAGCCTGGCGAATCTGACCATCCAAGGTAGGCTGCATCTCCATAGCTGCCAAAAATCCTGGCTCAACCAACTCAAGGTTAAGCTTCTGAAATTCCTCATGCAAAGCTGGCTGACTCTCTCGAACCATCACCGAATTGCAGATACCTTCTCGCTCAAGGCATCTGCAACAACATTAGCTTTCCCGGGATGATAATGTATGCTCACATTATAATCCTTTATCGGCTCTAACCACCTCCTCTGCCTGAGGTTAAGCTCGGACTGGTTAAAGATGTATTTCAGACTCTTATGATCCGTGTAAACCTCACATCTGTTACCCATCAAATAATGACGCCAAATCTTTAAGGCATGCACTACGGCTGCCAACTCTAGATCATGGGTAGGGTAGTTCTCCTCATGCGGTCTCAATCGGGCGTGAGGCATAGGCTACCACTCTCTTGTCTTGCATCAAGACACAACCTAAACCTTTGCGCGAAGCATCGCAAAATATCTCAAAATCCTTGTTTATATCGAGCAACACAAGCACTGGGCTGTGGTCAAACTCTCCTTAAGTTTCAAAACTTTTCTCGCACTCTGGCGCCCAAGTGAACTTCTTTTCCTTTTGAGCAATCGTGTGAGGGTCCGCCACACCGAAAATCCTCAATAAAGCGACGGTAGTATCTGCCATACCAAAAACTCTCGACTGTAATCAAGTGGGTGATCGCCAATCCAAAACATCACTTACTTTCCACGGGTCAATCGCGACTCCTTCTGCTGTCAACACATGCCCTAGAAAGGCGACTTTCTTCATCCAAAACTCACATTTGCTGAACTTTGCATACAACCGATTATCTCTCAATTTCTGCAATGCTAACCTCAAGTGCTCTGATGTTCCTCCTCATCCTTGAATATATCAAAATGTCGCAATGAACACAACGACAAACTTGTCCAAATATTCCATAAACACTTTATTCATCAAATACATGAAATATGCTGGAGCATTAGTCAAACCAAATGACATCATCGTGAACTCGTGATAGACCATAACGAGTCGAGAAGGCTGTCTGGGTATGTCCTCCTTACGTATCCTCATCCGATGATATCCCGATCTCAAATCAATCTTGGAGAACACTCCTGCTCCCTTAAGTTGGTCAAACAGATCATCGATCCCGGGCGAGGGTACTTATTTTTGACGGTGACCTCATTAAGTGCTCAGTAGTCCACACACATGCGCCGACTTCCATCCTTTTTCTTGACGAACAACACCGGCGCTCCCACGGGATGAACTTGGTCTCGATGTAACCCTTATCCAACGGCTCCCGAATTTGCTTCTTCAACTCGCTAAATCATTGGCCGCATCCGATAGGGTCTCTTGGAAATCGGAGCGGTACACGCACAAGCTCAATCGTAAACTCAACCTCCTCTCTCGTGGCATACCGGAAGATCATGCGAAATACGTGGGTACTCTCGATAACCGTACACCCTCCAACCGGATTACCTTACTCGCAAATCATGACTGCTCGCCGGCACTCACCGCCGCGAATCGCACCTTTACTCCATCTCAATTGGTTAAGGTCACCGCTCTGCTCCCACAGCCTAACATCGCCGCCGCTTCGGCCAATCCATTCCCAAGATTACATCTAGGGATCGCATATCCAACAAAATCGTCGGCCACGAACTCAACTCCCTGAATGGTTATCCTAACTCCTGGACAACCTAGGTTGGATCTCAACTCGGATCCGGGGGATTGGATTAAAAGAACAGATCCAAGAGCAACAGTTTTCAATTGTTGCTTTAAAGCAAAACTCCGAAACAAACGAATGCGAAGCTCCGTAATCAAATAAAACGGTGGCGAGGCCCGAATGTACGAAACGCATCGATCACAACGTCCGGTGCTGCTGGGCATCCTCTGCGTGACGTGGTTCACCTGACCTCTCACCACCGGCGTCCTGCTGGCCTATCCTAAGGCCGGGGGTGCTCCTCGTCCTGCTCCCGGTAGGGGTACGATGGTGTGGCTCCCAAGTCAAAACGAATCGGCGTCGGGGCACGCCTCGAGGGCACTTGCTAGCATAGTGTCCCACCTCATGACACTTGAAGCAAGTGATGGATGCCGCTGAATTATTGCTTTTCGCTGCTGCTGTCCATCGGAACCACCAGACGCCGACTGATCAAATCGCGCGTGTCCGAGCCGGGTCCGAAATCAAGATCGCTAGCCGCTGCTGCTTTGTGCTTTGTGGCGCTCGGCAGCCGGTAGGAACCAAAACGAGGCCTCGAGATCGCTGGTGTGACCGTGATCCTCGCTGGATCAACCTCCTCTTGCGAGACTCCTCGAGCTCGCGCGACTCTCCTCGATGAGAATGGCCTTATCCACCAATCGCTGAAAATCGCATAGTCGCGCCTCACGACTTGCACCTTCAAAGCTGGGTTCAAACCTTTCTTGAACCTCTTCGCGAAGCTGCATGCAATCGCTACATCCTCCGCGCGTGGCGAGCCAACCGAGTGAATTTATTGAGATATTCACTCACCGATGTGTTCCTCTCGCTGAACTCCCAAACTCATCCTTCTTCATCTCAACCACTCCCTCCATGACATGAGCGGTGTGGAAAGCCTTGCGAATTCCTTCCAGTGATGTTGTCTTTGGTTCTCATGGGCGGCACATGAGTTCTCCCACCACTCTGCCTTTGGTCCCTCAAGCCGATGTGCCGCATACAAAACCTTCTCCTGTCGGCAGACCGAGCCAAGTTCAGTTTCTTCTCAATCGAACGGACCCATCGTCGGCCTCCAAAGGCTCGGACGAACCGAGAAAACAGCGGTCTCGCCCTCATAAACTCTGCATAGCCGTTTCTTCGACGAGGTGCCGCGGTGGTATCGCTCTCGTGCCGCTGCATCATAGTCTGCATACCTTGCATCATAGTCGCGATCATCCGAGTGCGGGCCATCAAGAATCGATCGAGGCGAGGATCAAGGTAGGTGGTACCGCCGCGCAGCATCGCTTCTCTGGTCTGGTTCCCGATTGCGGTGGAGGAGTTCTCGTATCAACCATCTTGCTCTGAAAAGAAAATAACTGCTGACTGACCAAAGGTGAAAAGACGAGAGGGAAAAGCATAGATAAGAGGTAAATGCGTCTAAGGGGGTTTTGCTTAATGGAGACCTAACTAAACAAACACTTAGCCATAAGGCTAACTAAGAAACTGAACAAAAATAAACTCCATTAAAAGATTGACATGATCGCAATATAATGCTTTTAAGGCAATATTTGCAGCTCACATCACACTCAACCGCAAATAAAATCCAACGTGTCTACTCGCACTATCTACTCAAGGCTCCTACTCGGTCCCGACAAATAGGGTACACCGCTATCGCCCTCGGAATCACCGTAGACAACCCACGAGTTGCGGATCGGCGGCGCGATCGCTTCGATCGGGCCGGAGTGAACCGATCGAGGTAGGCGCGACGATCTCCGGTGATACGACGTCTCTCCTCCGGGCTCGGCGGTGTAGGCGACGGTAGAGGCATTGCGATCGCGGCGGGCTCCTCCTGCCATCGCTCGTAGTCTCGGTGGCTCCGCATCGCTCCTTGAACTTCCTGACGAGTCCGCCATGTTGATCTTGTATAGCTTGCAAAGTCGACGGATGGCTTTGTGCACAACTCCTCAGCCGACATCTCCCACCGCACCGGTGTTCTTGAAATCGTGATGTAGCACCGCTGCCGACTCGGTGGTGAAGTATAGCCCGAGATGCTCCCGATCGTTGACCTTTGCTTCTCATCCTTGGTGAGGTAGACGGCGATCTCTTAAATCGAGGCTCGCAACAAAACGCGTGAAGTGACCTCCATCCTCCCGTCGGTCAGTAGGAAGTTTGGGACATCTAATGCATTTATAAAGGAAAGATCGGTTTATAACTTTAGGAAAACAAATTTTGCAAGAGTTGGGGCGAGAGATAAGAATCCTTAAGAATGAGGTAAGAAGATAGAGATATTACTAAATATCAAGTTTAGTTGGTTTGATTTAGAAAATAAATTTTTGGGGCTACGACCAATTTAACTAGGGTTTCGTCTCTGATCGATATGGCTCGATACCATCTCTGTCGAGACCGAATATGCAAATTCGGTCTCTCTGTAAACTGCACTAGTCCAGGATCACGCTAGTGCACACAGTCAAACATAGATGTCATCATAGTCATACACACGATAATAATAAAGGAAAACTCGAATATCGATAAAATATCAAGGGCGACCTTATGGCCAAGCTTACAATATCTCTAGCGGAAGGGCTTAACAAAATAGCAATGAAATCCAAAATAAAGCGTAGCGACCAATCGACAAGCCACAAAGCTATCGAGTGGAGAACGAAGCCTAATCCGTGAAGTCGCCGTAGTACTCTCCTTCCGCACCTCCCGCCGATAGTACTCCTCTCCTCAATCGAGCAACATAGGCGTAAAGCCGTGAGTACATTGGTACTCAAAGCAAGTCGCTTGTAACAATAAATGCAATATAATATGCAAGGCTTACCAAAGGAAGGCTGAAAGGTTAATTTGCATAAAGGCATTTATTGATGAAATATATTAAATAACTTGAAAGCGAAAGTTAATCAAAATAGTAACAATAGATAATCAAAGGAATAAACATGAACCACTTGTGAACACCAATTCACAAGTTTAAACCAACGATGAACTACCCGCCCACCCCAACATAAACCACCAAGTTATAAATGAAACACTAACCTCGTGAAATCCCGAGCATTGTCCATGACCGAGGACGCGCTATTCGAATAGTTTTACACTCTGCAGAGGTTGCACAATCTGTACCCACACGATGTGATTAGCCTAGGCCTAAGGAAAATCACAACAAGGCCTTTACAATGCTCTACCTCAATACAATCCCGCCCGCTAGGGTTTCGTGATCACACCCCTTGCGCCACATGGAAATCAAGAACCATGTCCATCACAATGGCGTAATTGAATTGAAATATTACAAATTAATCAGCGAGTCCATCCCATAATAGACATGTGGTTTGCACGATTAAGCTCAGATCAATGGCGCACAAAGTTAAGTCCTTAACATTACCCGGCGAGACTACCACATCCCCAAAGTACAATCGTATTTCCCCCTTTCTCGCACGATCACTCGCCCGAGTGCAAAACCAATTTGTATAACCAAGCCAACGCACACCAATGACGTGGCACAAATTTTAATACACGTGGCACCAACCACGCTTCCATATGTCATTAATTCAAATTAATAATTTAACATGTGTGATGAGACCAATCGTAAATATAAACTGGCTAAGCAATCTAATCGTACCAACCCATGTGATAAATAAACTAGCATCACTAATAAATTTCCCAACCTATGGTGACAAAGGCATCATGGTATTTCAAAGTGTCAAGGAGGTATAATTGCAATTGGGACAATAACTACCTGTGCAACGGTTTGAATAAAAATAGCAATGCAATGTAATTTAAAGCAAAATAATTAAATAATAGTCTGTAAAATTGGGTTCAACATGATCAAGGGACACGACTTGCCTTCGTTATGCTCAGCGGGGTACTCCTGGTCTTCTGGCGCGAAACTTGCTCCTCCGGAATCCGAATCTAACGAGAGAGAAAACGACCGAAAGCAAAGAAACACATAAAATGACAAGAAAATGAACTCCAAAATTCATAAAACCAGAACCAACAGCTAGAGCTCGATTTTAGATGAATTTAGAAAAAAGAACGGGGTCAATCGGAGCTAGGACGGAGGAGAACGGGCTCCCGGAAAATTAATTCAAAATTAATTCGGGAAAATCGGAAAAGTTATCGTGCTTTGTGGACCCGGTCCATGAAATTCCGAGTCCACCGTGGACTCGGTCCACGTGCTAAGGCACGGGCGGCCGACGCGGCGGGCGTCTTGGCGACGCGGCGGCATATATGCCGCCACGTGGCACGGTGACGTGGCGGTAGACGTGGCAGCCGACGTGGCCGCCACGTGGCACACAGGGGCGGGTCACGGCGTGGCATGCCACGTGGGATGCCACGCCGCCTAGGCTGACGTGGCCCGGCCGACGCGCACGGCGCGGCGCGACGGCGGGATCCGACGGCGGGACGCGGCACGCGGCGATTCGAGCCCTCGGCTCGATTCGAGCGGCGGCGGGATTGCGGCGCGCGGCGCGCGCGAGCGGCGAAGCGATTGGCGGCGCGTGCGCTGCTCGCGCGCGGCGTCGCGCGCGCCTTGCGCGGCGCGGGCGAGCGCGATCGCAGCGGCGGCGACGCGTGGTCGGGCGCGAGGGTGGATCGGCGACGCGTGGCGGTGCGCGCGGCGCGAGGCGACGGTCGCGGGCGCTGGGCGACGCCGCGAGGCGAGGCGAGGCGGCGGGGGCGACGACGAGGGCGACGCGAGGCGACTTCGCGGCGGGCGGCGAGGCGACTCACCGCGGCGGGACGGCAGCGGGAGGGGGCGGCGACGTCTCGCGGCGCGCGAAGACGCCCGGCGACGCGCGGCTCGGCGACGGCGCGGGCGCGAGGCGAAGCGAGGCGGCGCGCGAGGGTTCGCGGAGCGTGCACGAACCGAGGCGAGGCGGCGGGTTTTATCACGCGAACCGAGGCAATCCAATCCGATTCTGGCGGCGGTTGCAACACGGACAAGTTTGGACGGTCGGGATTCAACGCGAGAGATCGGACGGCCTCGGACGCACGCGAGGGTTAGGGTTAGAGTTTGCGCGCGCGCGAGGATGGGCGGCGGAGATCGCGGCGCGCGCGATCGGGCGGCCGAGGGCGCCGGCGCGACGGCGCGGCGCAGTGCCGCCGCGTGTCGGTCGGATGCGCGACACGTGGCGCGGGCGATCGCATGCGGCGGGCGAGCGGGCCCGCGGAAAGGGCAAATGACGGCGGCGCGAAGCGCGGATGGGCGACGCGTGGGAGAGAGGGAGATCGGCGGTGGGATTAAATCCTTTTCTTTTCTTTTTCCAAAATTCAAATAAACATCTAAAAGCTCTAGAAAATAGCAAATAAATCCCAAAAATTCACCAAAAATACCAGAAAATTCTGGAGACTGAGGAACACAAATAAAATATTTTCCACTTATGTTAATGTTTATTTTAATCACGTTAAATCACTTAAAACTTTAAAAATTCATTTGAAGCTTCAATTACTTTCGAAAATTCGAAAATTCATTTTTGAAATCCAGAGCTTTAAAAATCTCGTAAAAACAGGATGTTACAAAACTGCACTAGTCCAGATCACGCTAGTGCACACACAATAAACATAGATGTCATCATAGTCATACACACGATAATAATAAAGGAAAACTCGAATATCGATAAAATATCAAAGTACGACCTTATGGCCAAGCTTACAATATCTCTAGCCGGAAGGGCTTAACAAAATAGCGCGAAATCCAAAATAAAGCGTAGCGACCAATCGACAAACCACAAAGCTATCGAGTGGAGAACGAAGCCTAATCCGTGAAGTCGTCGTAGTACTCTCCTTCTGGCACCTCCTGCTGATAGTACTCCTCTCCCTCAACTGAGCAACATAGGCGTAAAGCCGTGAGTACATTGGTACTCAGCAAGTCGTTTGTAACAATAAATGCAATATAATATGCAAGGCTTACCAAAGGAAGGCTGAAAGGTTAATTTGCATAAAGGCATTTATTGATGAAATATATTAAATAACTTGAAAGCGAAAGTTAACTGAAAATAGTAACAATAGATAATCAAAGGAATAAACAAGAACCACTTGTGAACACCAATTCACAAGTTTAAACCAACAGTGAACTACCTGTCCACCCCCAACATAAACCACCAAGTTATAAATGAAACACTAACCCTCGTGTGAAATCCCCGAGCATTGTCCATGACCGAGGACGCGGCTATTCGAATAGTTTTACACTCTGCAGAGGTTGCACAATCTGTACCCACACGATGTGATTAGCCTAGGCCTAAGGAAAATCACAACAAGGCCTTTACAATGCTCTACCTCAATACAATCCTGCCGCTAGGGTTTCGTGATCACACCCCCTTGCGCCACATGGAAATCAAGAACCATGTCCATCACAATGGCGAAATTGAATTGAAATATTACAAATTAATCAGCCGGTCCATCCCATAATAGACATGTGGTTTGCACGACACGCTCGGATCAATGGCGCACAAAGTTAAGTCCTTAACATTACCCGCGCGACTACCACATCCCCCAAAGTACAATCGTATTTCCCCTTTCTCGCACGATCACTGCCTGAGTGCAAAACCAATTTGTATAACCAAGCCAACGTCACACCAATGACGTGGCACAAATTTTAATACACGTGGCACCAACCACGGTTCCATATGTCATTAATTCAAATTAATAATTTAACATGTGTGATGAGACCAATCGTAAATATAAACGGTTAAGCAATCTAATCGCACCAACCCATGTGATAAATAAACTAGCATCACTAATAAATTTCCCAACCTATGGTGACAAAGGCATCATGGTATTTCAAAGTGTCAAGGAGGTATAATTGCAATTGGGACAATAACTACCTGTGCAACGGTTTGAATAAAAATAGCAATGCAATGTAATTTAAAGCAAAATAATTAAATAATAGTCTGTAAAATTGGGTTCAACATGATCAAGGACACGACTTGCCTTCGTTATGCTCGTGGGTACTCCGGTCTTACAGCGCGAAACTTGCTCCTCCGAATCCGAATCTAACGAGAGAGAAAACGACCGGAAATAAAGAAACACATAAAATGACAAGAAAATGAACTCCAAAATTCACAAAACCAGAACCAACAGCTAGAGCTCGATTTTAGATGAATTTAGAAAAAAGAACGGGGTCAATCGGAGCTAGGACGGAGGAGAACGGGCTCCCGAAAATTAATTCGAAATTAATTCGGAAAAATCGGAAAAGTTACCGTGCTTTGTGAACCCGGTCCATGAAATTCCGAGTCCACCGTGGACTCGGTCCACGTAACTTGATGCACGGGCGGCCGACGCGGGCGGGCGTCTTGGCGTGGCGGCGGCATATCTATGCCGCCACGTGGCACGGTGACGTGGCGGCCGACGTGGCAGCGGTACGTGGCTCGCCACGTGGCACCCGGGGCGGTCACGGCGGCGTGGCATGCCACGTAGGATGCCACGTCGGCTAGGGCCGACGTGGCCCGGCCGACGCAAGACGGCAGCGGCGCGACGGCGGGATCCGGCAGGCGGGGCGGCACGCGGCGGATCTGAGCCCTCGGCTCGAATCGAGCGGGCGGCGGGATTGCGCGCGCGGCGCGGCGGCGGCGATTGGCGGCAGCGTGGCGGCTCGCCGCGTGGCGTTGCGCCAGCGCGGCGCTTGCGCGCGGCGCGGAAGCGCGGATCGCGGCCAAGCGCGGCGGCGGCGCGCGAAAGGGGCACGGCGGCGGCGCGGCGCGATGGGCGACGCGTGGAGGAGAGAGGAGATCGGGCGGGGATTAAATCCTTTTCTTTCTTTTTCCAGAAATTCAAATAAACATCTAAAAGCTCTAGAAAATAGCAAATAAATTCCAAAATTCACCAAAAATACGAGAAAATTCACTGAGACCGAGGAACACAAATAAAATATTTTCCACTTATGTTAATGTTTATTTTAATCACATTAAATCACTTAAAACTTTAAAAATTCATTTGAAGCTTCAATTACTTTCAGAAAATTCCAGAAAATTCATTTTTGAAATCCAGGCTTTAAAAATATCAGAAAAACAGGATGTTACACTTTATCTGTCACTCCATTGGGTGCTTCTATGATGCTCAGATCGTACCATGTGCTCTTTGGTTTTCTCAATGGAAATTGGCTAAACTTGCTGAAAAGAAAAGTTAATGAATGAATGTCAGCTTTTAGTCTAAAAAAGATATTAATTTCACAAGCCCTCTTATACTCCTACGGTCATAAAAGAGTAACGTTCTAGAATACAAACCATAGTACTTTTGACTAAAGATATTATTTAAATCGAATGGTTTGGATATATGAAAATTGATATAAGTGGATTTGTCATAAAAAAAGCACTTTAGAACTTTTTTAAATATATAATAAGAGAATTTAGTGGTTAAAGAAGCTATTATTAACTTTAAAAAGTAAAAAAAATGCCACTTTTTCTGACTGGATGCAGTCGGTTCCAACCAAGCAAGATCTGAACTCAAGCCAATCCAACTCAAGCAAGCAATAATTATTGGACGCGACTAACATGTGACCAATCATACGTTTGCTCCAGCGCAATCACCGTCCTTAACTTTTCTGTCTCACCTTTCCTCAGCTTCTTACCTTTCCCTTGTTTTTCTCTCTATCGTTCTCTTGCATATGTCGTATGAGTATGGAGATGGATGTCACGTAACGAAGGTAAGCTTTGTACTTGGTTCTTTTTTCTTTGAATAATCATACCTTGTTCTGTCTGCATTATTATGGTCCATACGACGAGCTTAAAAAGAGTTCTGAAGACATTCTAATAAAATTATTTCTCAACTAGTAACTCTAGATGTTCACATCTACTTATCCAATTAACATGAATAAAAATTCTACTACAAGTTATTGAAATTACCTACAACTTCATAATAGATGAAATTCCTAAATTATGAACACATAACACCCGTAAAAACAGTACAACAGTACATCATAGATCAAACCGTACTAATTATGCACAGGCCCTTAAAGATTAATTGTGGGGTATTATATTGCTAGCATCTCGTGATAACAATTGTCAACATCTTGTGCAATCAATTACTGGTAGTGGCTATACATTAGTTGCTAGCTCTACATGCTGCTTACTACATTAGTTGTTAGCTTTACATGTTGTTTACTATATTAGTTGCTAGCAACTCTATATATTACTTACTATATTAATTTGCTAGCAGTTCTACATGTTGCTTGCTAGTAGCGGACACTTAGAGTTGCTAGCAACTAATGTAAAGCAGCCAAAAGAGTTCTACCTAGAGTTGTTAGTAGCCGACATCTAGATTTGCTAGTTGGGAACACTTTATCAATATACCAAAAACATGATCATATGAATATTATTTTATTAAGCTCGTCATCTAGATCACAATAGTCTAGACGGAACATAAAGCAGATACTCAGTTTAATAGATACGATCATTTAATGAAGAAAATATGAATACATAAACGAGTTATTACATGCTGCAGCTGCCCAGTCCGCATGCATATGTTCTCTGCAGCGAAAAATCAAACAAATCCACTTCTCCAGAATCGCAGCATCGACCGCATGCACGATCACTCTAACCAACCACTAGAAGCGGTGGAGCATTATCGACAATTATTCGATAGTAGAGTAGAGTGCACTCTAGATCCTTAAACATGTATGGTCGTACCATAACAAAATTTGAATAGTTATCTGCCAGTGCTGTCGGCACTTGAGATTCATTCTGGAATACAAGAAAAGCATCGAGTCTTTAACATTCCATTCAACCGTTACAACCCTCATAATTTGGAATGACGCCTGTACTATCCAATGCAAAAGAAGATCACATCCTGGCTGCTGGTGAGGCGCCAGAGGCGGGGTGTGAGCTGCAGCCGGCGCTGGAGGGGGGCCTGCACATCACAGTGAGCATATAAATGAATGCAAAAATGGAAAACATACGTCAGTGAACGCAGTTGCAGCAGTTCTACCCTCTGGCCTGCTGCAATACCAAAAAACTGGAACAGCAACGTTAAGAAAAATGAGTCCTATGATCATCTTCTGATAAGGTGCAAAGAATCCGCTCTTCTCCACAGCTTGTCGCGGTAGCTTCTGGCTCGGCGGCGGCGGCGGCGGCGGCAGTGCTGGGGTCTCCACCGGAATACAATTGTCAGATTCAGCTGCACAAATGCCTACGCTTGCTTCACGTGGACCAGGCATTGGATGCTCAGGGCCTGCCAAAATGACCGTGTTAGATAAAGTTATCGGAATTAGACATTTACACACAGTCGACCTCTTCCCCTCAAGCGAAACCACCTCCTGTCCTTCCTCTCTTTCTGCACCCAACAGCCGATGCAGGCAGCCCCTTCCTCCGCGCTCAAAAGCGCTTTTCAGCCAGCGTTGGCTTTTTTTCCTGTTCATGTTTTTGTCTATTTTTTTTGCTTTTTGATTTTTTTTGTGTTTTGTTTTTTTCTGTATTCTTTTGCATTATCCGTGATGAAATAACATATTTTTTCTATTTTTAATTTTTTTAAATTTAATTATGTAAAATAAACCAATTCAGTTATAGTAAAAAATCAGTCAGCTACAGTAAAAAAGTCATAAACTATCGTTATTCCGAACGCTAGAGAGAGAGAGAGAGCGCACACACCTGTGCATGATTTGGTGTGTTCGAATAGTCCATGCCGGACACCGCCGCAAGTGGTATAAAAATGAAGAATCAAAGCAGGGGTTACACCAGATTTCTTGATGAGAGGCTCCTGCAAAACAGGGCAAAGGCAGGAGACAGCCCCATCCAGCAGCCGGTACTGCGTGGCAGAATGATGGGGTGGGGTTATCTGATATACAAAAGCCAGAAACTTGTTTTGCCAATGACGTGTAATCGCATGATGGCATCAAGTCCAGCAGCGCTCCAGCACTAGACATTAGGGCGCAGATCGTGCGGAAGAGCAGAAGATAAGTGCATACCGAGCCTCTTTTCTCTCTCTGTTTCCAATCTGAAAAGGTATTATTGAAATTAACTGTCAGAACAATAGAATAGTACGCAAAAGGTAAAGAATTAGCACCATTATGCTGTCCATATTATTGGGTACTTACAGAAGATCATATAGTTACTGAAGCTGTTTGTGCAGCTGCACCAAATAAAGTTCATATGCAGTACAAGGTGACGGAAGACCAAATGGGTTGGAAGTACAAGTTCCTCAGATGGTTGCTCAACAGCTGCTGGAGATGGAACTCCCCCCGTTTAACAATATTTCTCCAAAATCGCCGCATCTAGCTATTATATGCTCTCGCGTCAGGTACTCCCCCGTTTAACAATATTTCTCCAAAATCGCCGCATCTAGCTATTATATGCTCCCGCGTCGCAAAGTGGCTGTTAAAATTCAGGAAAAAAAATGAAGAAAACTGGTATAGCTAGACATCAATACGAGATATATTTTAGATGAAAGGACATTTACCCATTGTTTTTTTAGAGCTAATAAAGGGACTATATCCTAGCCAAATTTCTCACACAATTACATGGCTAGATGCTACACTACATATATTTTTATTTGAAAATTGCATTTTATTTGTCATACAACTATAGTGCTTATCGTTGAAAACATAGCTATATTCCTTATATATATATTACTCTAATGCTTATGGTTGAAGCTATACATGCATTTCTTATACAACTAGAACTGCTCTAATATATATTTGATTAATCTACACCATCGTATTCTAGACCCACCAAATAAATAGCATATCTCTTTATATATTTAGTGTGGAAATTGTTAGCCTATCAGAGCAATAGTGGACACTTTTAACGTCTTTTTAATAGTATTATATAATGAAGAGATACTCCTATTTTTTAAGTAATGTTTTTATTTTTCAAAGTCTACGAGATGTGACTTTAAGTTAACTATTACTTTTCGTAACTTTATCTTATTATATAGCAATAAAATTATAATATTATAAAATTTTTTGTAACAACAAATCTAATGATATAGTTTTTATATAGTCAATCTTGATAGTTTTAAACATATTAGTGGTCAAACTTTAAAAAGTTTGATAGGACAGATTCTAGGCTTTCACTTAAAAAGAACAGAGGAGAAGTAGATGGCATTCTAAAAAGGTCTAAAGAACCATAAACAAAAGGTGACATATTCGAAAAAACATAGGGCCTATTTGGTTGGTGTCTGAGCAACATACCTAAGGAAAATGCATGTCTAAAAACGGCTGGTGATTTTGATGATACGTGCCTGACCAAGCATGTTATTTGTTTGGTTGGTGACCTGTGCTTGAGAAAACTTAGTTATGAAATTACTCTTCGATGGTTAGTTTTTTAAGATCTACTTTGGTAGTTACTGTACTCTAACCTCTATTACTTGGTAAAACTCAATAGATATGTTTTTAAAAAAGCAGGAATAGTATATTTTATCCTTATTAGCTGAATGCTCGTGCTTCCTACGGATAAAATAAGACTTGTAATTAGCAGTTAAAAGACTACATACAAAACAAGAATGCACGCACATGTTCGAACTATCTACTAAGCGGGCACTTCCGGCAGATCAAACAATCTACTAACCAGGCACATGTTCGGTAAATTCTAAACTATGACATATAATTGACAAATTCAAGGCCTGGCAGAGGTGTAGATGTTACCCACCAATTTGGATGATGAACCACGGTGAAATGGCGTGGGATTCTTCTTCTTCATTTGCCTTCTATTCTGTCCTAATACTCCTTGCTAGCTCCTGCCTTCTCTATACCGAGCGGGTGGGATAGTGCAGCTTGCAACTTCAGCGGTGCAACATGCATGCATTCTTGAGCATGCAGTCTGTGAGGGCTGGTGCTTGTGGGTGTTGGCGACGAGGAAGTGATCAGGGCATGCAGCAATTCGCGGCTTCATGTCTCGCTCGATGAAAACGGGAAACAAAAGCAGTGGTGATGCTTGGCATGCACGTTGGGGTGTGAGCAGAAGTGGAGGCGACAATAGAGTTTGGAGCGCCGCACGCAATGAGGTAAGGGCAAGTACGGGATCAATGCGTGCGGTGCTAGTTTTTCCCCAAAGCCAAAAATCATGTGAGTTGGGGATAGGGCCATAGCCAATATATGTGTAAGAGGAGGAGGGTCTTAACAGTCCTATTTTTGGGAACAAGGTTGTCGTCGTCCCACAACAGTCTAGAAATTCGATTCTGAGACATAGAAAAATTATGCTGCTCATGAACATTTAAAATGGTTAATTTGATAAAAATATGACCTAACAAATCAACTTTAACAACTTTACGGCGTCCAAGCCCAAAATTAACTTACATTCAGATCCAAAGAAATCTTCACAGAATGTTTGAGTGTGGTCAGTAACCTAACACGTTAGCTTAACACATTCTTTCTTCTTCTAGTATTTGCTTTGGTAAAAATAAAGCAAGATTAAGTACACTAGGTACTCAATAAGTCCCTATAGTAGAATGCTTTTTTAGAGCTCATTTTCAGGGCTATTATCTATATGCAAGGCTTAACCAAAGGGTGACACTATGTTTCTTTTGCGTGAAGCCAGTTTACCAAATATCATGTCGTTGCTAGATTCTAAGCATGACTTAGTCAACTCTAACTGAAATCAAAATATTAAATTTCAATTAACTTTGTAGGAGTAACTCTCCTCATAGTTACTTACCAAGTCTAGTTCATGGACATCATTTTATATCCAGTTCCATACCACCATACCATGCCCATAAGCACCATTAACCAATATCCATTTTTGTGAAAATTACACATTGTGGTATTTCCCCCACTTTGTCCATGACCAGGGGCATGACAATTCGAATAGAATATAACACTTTGTAGAGGTATACAACTTTACTCACAAGATATAATTATCTTATAATATCGATCATTACATGCTTTCATAGATGTGCAACTGAGTAATTGTAGCATCCTGATTTTCTAGGATTTTTAAAACCCTATTTGTAAAAATTAATTTCTGGAATTTTTCTGAATTTTAATCAAGCTTAAATTGAATTTTCAAAATTTTAAAGGATTTAATATGATTAAATTAAACTTCAATATTAGCTAAGAATATTTTATTTGGGTTTCTTGTGTCTCAAGTAATTTTTTGGTATTTTTGGGGAATTTTTGGGATTTATTTGCTATTTTTCTAGAGCTCCTTTTCTTTTATTTGAATTTTCTGGAATTGAAAAATCCGGAAAAATCTTTTTTAACTCCCGGGCCTCTTCCCCGCTGCCCGATCTCCCCTTCCTCCACGCGACAGCGATCCCCGGCCTCTCACCCCGCCGCCTCCCTCGGCCGCCCTCGCCCGCGCGCGGACCCGGCTCGGCCCAACTCCACCACGCCGCCCTCGTCCCCGCCGCCCATCTCCCGCGCCTGCCACGCGGCAGACATCCGCCTCCCGCGCGCGTGCGCTCCGCTCACCCTATCCTCGCGTCAGCCTGCACTCGCCCCCGCCGTCCGATCGGCGCCCCGCCACGCGTCGCAGATCCGCACGCCCGTGCACGCGAAACCCTAACCCTAACCGCCGACGCATCCCGCGCGTCCGCGACCGTCCGATCTCTCCCGCGTCATCCTAGCCGTCCATGCCTACACCGCGTCCGCCCCGCGTCCGCGCCGTCTCCGAATCCAACCTCCCTCGGTTCGCGTGTTTTATTCATCGTCGTCGCCTCAGTTCGCGTGCCCCGCCAGCGCTGTCGCCTTCGCCTCCGCCTCCGTCGCTGGAGCTCGCTCCACCCGCCTCCATCTCCACCGTCGCGTCCTTGGAGCCGCTGGAGCCACCGCCGCCGCCATCGCCGGTGAGCGCCGTCGACCTCTCCCTCCGCCCGGTCGCCACCTGCATCGCCCGAGTCACCTCCGCGCCACACCCCGCGCCTCGCCTCGGTCCGAGTGCCCGAATCCGCACCCACGCCCGCGAGCTCATATCCGCGCGATGCACCGTGCCACACGTCGATGATCCCGCCGCCCCGCCGCTCAGATCTTAGCCGTCGCCTCAGATCCGGACTGACGGTCTAGATCGCGCCACGCGTTGCATCCTCCACCGTCCGATCTGCCGCCACCGCCGCACCCAGAACCCTCCACGTCAACCCTACCCACGTGGCAAGCCACGTCAGCCCTAAGTCCATGTGGCATGCCACGTGTCCGCCATGTAAGCAAAAACCCACCACCCGAACCACGTGGCAGCCATGTCAGCAGGCCACGTCAGCCCTAGCCACGTGGCAGCACCAGCAGCTGCCACGTCAGCCCTATTCGGCTGCGTCAGCACCGCCTCTCCCGCGCCCACTGTTTTGTGCACCACGTCCACGGTAGACCCGCCCTACCGTACGCCGGGTTCACAGCAGAGTGTCTTTTTTGAATTTCTAGAATTTCCTTTAGGGTTATTTTTTCGAGAGCCTGTTCTCCTCCGTCCTATCTCCGATTGACCCCGTTCTTTTTTCTAAATACATCTAAAATTGAGCTCTAGCTTTTGGTTCTGCTTTCATGATTTTTAGAGTTCATTTGCTTATCATTTTATGTGTTCTTCTTGTTTCGGTCGTTTTCTCTCTTGTTAGATTCGAATTCCGGAGGAGCAGGATCTACGCCCGAAGACCAGGAGTACCTCGCTGAGCATAACCAAGGCAAGTCATGTCTTTTGATCATGTTGAACTCAGTTTGCAATCTATTATTTAATTATTTTATTTTAAATTACATTGCATCGCTATTTTTATTCAAACCCTTGTATTGGTAGTTATCGTCCCAATTGAATTCATCCCTCCTTGATAATTTAGAATGCCATGATACCATTGTCACCATAGGTTGGGAAATATACTAGTGATGCTAGGTTATTTGTCACATGGGTTGGTACGATAGAATGCTTAGCTTTGCTTTTAGTTACGATTGGGTTTATCATCGCATGTGAATTATCAATTTGACTTAATGAGATATGGACTTGTGGTTGGTGCCACGTTTATTAAAATTTGTGCCATGACATTGGTGTGTCACTGGCGTGGTTATACAAACCTAGTTTTGCACTCAGGCGAGTGATCGTGCAGTAAAGGGGGAAGTGTTGGAGCACTTCGAGGGATGAGGTAGTCTCGCTCAGGTAGAATTAAGGATTTAACTTTGTACGCCATTTATCTGAGCTTTACCGTGCAAATCATATGTCTGGTATGAGACGGACCTGGCTGATTAATTTGGGATGTTTTAACTTTAATCTCGCTATTGTGATGAACATGGTTGCTGATTTCCATGTGGCGCAAGGGGGGTGTGATGCGAAACCCTAGCGGGCGGGATTAAGCTAAGATTGAACATTGTAAAGGCCTTGTTGTGATTACCTTAGACCGAGGTTAATCACATCGTGTACAGCTGATTGTGCAACCTCTGCGAGTGTAAAACTATTCGAATAGCCGCGTCCTCGGTCGTGGACAATGCTCGGTGATTTCACACAAGGTATAGTTATTTATGAAAAACTTGTGGATTGTGGTTAGACAGTGAATGGTTAATTCACAGTTGGTTTAGCTTATGGATGGGAGGTCCATAAGTGGTTTATTTCAATTCTTTTGATTATTTATTTATTACTGTTTTATTTAAAGTTCGCTTTCAATATATTTACTGTATTTACCTTTAAATGTCATTTTATGCAAATTAACCTTTCAGCCATCCATTGGTAAGCCTTGCATACTATATTGCATTCATTTGTTACAAACAACTTGTTGAGTGCCAATGTACTCACAGCTTTACGCCTATGTTGCTCAGTTGAGGACGAGGAGTATTATCAGCAGGAGGTTCCAGAAGGAGAGTACTTCGACGACTTCACGGATTAGGCTTCTGTAACACCCCAGGATCCACATCACCCTGGGATGCCACTAAACCACTCTACAGCTAGCCAAAAATTTTAAGATAATTTATTCCGGCTACAAATTTCTAGACATGAAGCATTAAGCGGAAGCATAATCAACTAAGGAAATAAAGATAACGATAACAAGTTCAATATTTGAAACAACCTCTAGCGGACAAATCAATAGATCACAAGTTCACAAGATTAACTAAAACAATCATCCACGGATAGCTAGGCATTTGGCTAGAATTCCATCGACTTTATTACATCATAAATTTATGAACCAAGTGCATTATTGTGGTGCCGCTCTACCCATCCCATGAATGCTCACGAATCACCTGTAGGGGGGAAAAACAAGGGTGAGATAAAATCTCAACAAGCAAACTGTTTAACAGGCTATTCAGACTACAAACAAATATATAACATCATTAAAGTATCCATCTGTCCACATCCATATTGTGCATCCACATTCATTATCAAGCTAATTAAACTACAATGATATTAAGCATCAATATCCAATTCCCACAATGACCACATTTATAGCCTCAATCATATTTACTACCAACAGTAATAAAATATTAGCATATAAATCTGGATTAACTACTTCATATCATCCACCACTACCACTACCAATGACCATAAATCATTAGCATGTTTTACCTCACTAACTTTATTATTTCTCGCGTCCACAACTGCTATCAACAATTACCACAAGAGAAAGGAATCACATACCGCAATCACAACCCCAACCATACCACAAGGGATGAATCCCAAAACCACAACCACAACCACTTTCCTCATACCACAAGTGACTCCCATGAGCTAATTCCGCATCACAACTATAAAGTTGCAGTTGTTTGTAAAATAACTTCACCACAATATATTGCATAAGTATGCAAATGATCTTTCCACAATGCAATGCATATGCATGCTATGCTCCACTACACCTTTACCCAACAAGGTAAAAGTGTGCATCGTGCTCTGCAATGCACGATCTTTGTCAGATGCATCTGATCGCGGCTATAAGCGGCGACATCCACAATGCAATGTCATGACATGTTATGAATGATATGATAATCATAAACCACAAGAATTTAACCATGAAGGTCAACCACATATTCCACATTCGGTTCATCAAGATCATAATCAATCGATCTATAGTGTATCCTACCACAAAAACCACAATACGACCACAAGTATTCATTAAGAATACTACCACTAAAGCCACAATAATACCAACTTCAAGGGCATTAATATGATTCTCATGAATTTAACAATAAGAAAATATCATCATAACCACCACACATTTAGTTTCATATACCACAATTAGCTCATTAAGCAAATTACCACAATACTACCAAAACTCAACCAAACATGGCAATTGATTAATATCTTGCTACCACATTCGTCCTTAGAAAACATATAATCAGGGCATATCTTTTATCAATACGAAAAATCATGCATATTGCAAGTAGTAAGAATAACGGGTTAAACGGTAGCACATCCGCTATGTTTACTTGCCTCTACCAGCGAAGTGACGAGATCACGCTCGATCAGAAGCAAATCCGCCTGTCCAAAAAGGTACCTCTCAGCACAATACAAAGCAATACAATCATGACTCTCAAAGAGAAGTATCGCCAAAACCCTAAACCCCACAACATCCTTCCCCGCGTAATGGTTCTACAATCTTCCCGCTACAGCGGCGCTGCTTAACATTTTTCTATCTTTAAAAATATAAAACTAATCACAGCAAAAGATATATATCTAGATTCCTCACTTAATTACCCACACTTTTCATGTAGATCACATATTTTTATTTTGTTCTTAGCATGGTGTATCTCATTGCCCTAAACAGAGATCATCCTCTGTTCTGACAGTCAGGACAGTCAGAATCAAACGCCTCCCAACAACAGAGTAGGGCTATAGAAATTTTGATTTTTTTACAGAAGATAGCTTACCAAATTCTCTACAACTTTCTCAATGGTGACCAAAAACATAAAATTCATCTTCTATCCCTAATTCCCCTCTGAACAGCGGTCTGTCCCCGTCTGTGCCCCTGACGGACAGCGAGATTTCCGACCCTAGTACGACTAAATTACGCAGCCAAAAATTGTGAAAAAAATACAGTAGATGCGTATCGTCGTTATCTACGTTTTTCCTTTTGGGGAGACCCTCGGGAAAAATCTTTTTAGGGGTCAAACTGCAGGAACAGTAACATCACGCGATTCAATCTACAGACAGCAAGATCAGGATTCTCTAATCGGGTTTTCCAAAATGCTAATCCCTTCAAATCTGGGGCTAAGAACCCTAATTTCAGCATAAAACAGAGAGATTGAGGTGGAGGAAAATTTACCTAGGGATTGGGATCACCCCTCTCTTCCACTTCTTATCTTTCCCTTCTTCTCCTCCTTCTCTTCCTCTCCTTCTTCTCCTTCCTCTCCTCCTTCGCATCCATGGGCAACAGCAATGGGGAAGAGGTGGAGGCGCAGGGAGGAGATGGGGGTGGCGGCCAGGTGGGGAAAAAGGGGAGAGGAGCCAAGGGAGGGAGTTTATAAAGAGGGTGCTAGGGTTTGGGAGGGTGTACGGGCCCCCGTTTGGGCTGTCTGGCCCAAAATGGTCGCCCACCCCTCCGGATAACCCAAAACCTCTTAATTAATTATTTTAATTCTTTTTTATTATTTTAGACTATTCGAAGAATTTATTTTTACCTCCCGCGATTTATCGAAAATCCGGGCAACTCATGATTAATTTAGAAACCGACGCCAAACGCAGCGTTCGAGATATTACATTCTCCCCACCTAAAAAGGATTCGTTCTCGAATCTAACTCCTCAACCCACGAGACAAAAGAACAATAAAGGAAAGAACAACCAAAGGATAGAACATCCCAAGGGAACAACAACTACGGGTACTCTTCCGCATCTAGGAGCTCGGGCTCTTCTTATGCATCCGGTCTTCAAGCTTCCACATCACCTCTCGCTCGGTGGTTCGTGGCGGAGGGCCTTCACATGCTTGATGGCCCTCTTCCTCCCGGCTAGTTCCGGCGAGTCCACGATTCATGTTGGTCTAAGCGAGCGTCCGCATAACACTTAGGCCAGCTCTGAGCGGCCAACAGGTCCTGCCATCTTCGCAAAATTTTTCTGCGACGACTATTAAACCACTTTCTAATACCATTTTCCTTCTTAAACTTTTTTCTCTATTTATTATAATCGGGATAATACATTGTACCCCTTTAAAAGAATTTGACCACAGATTCCACTCATATCATTCTACTTGAAGCACAAACAATATCTTTTACAAAGTGAACCCATCAAAAGGAGAATAAAGGATTCTCAAGCAAAACACTAGCAACTAGCTGCCCTTCAAAGGACCACGATCCAAACCAAAGGATTCACCACAAAATATTTTCCACTCTCCAAGTAGACAATTGGAGAAACCACACCACATAAGCCAAGAGTGAAAATCACTCGACAGACTAAAACAATCATTGTCTTTTCCTAGCTGGAAAAGACTACGCTTCAATATCAAACAATTCAATTTGCAGATGACCTCTGCCAAAACACACAGCATAAACAAGAATCAAGCGAGCATTTCACTAATCGAGATAACAAATATTTCCACTCTATTTCTTTGAATAAATTAACTTCCTTGAACCAAGGATTTCCAAATCATCGCCCAACACACCAACTCATTTATCTCAAGTTGACCACCTCAACAATTAGCTCAACTGAGTACATCATCTACACTATTGGAATACCACTCTGATCCACTATTCCCACATGGAGACACTGAGTCTCTAAGGTTCTAGCATAACAAAAGGTAAAGCTCCGACTCAGCTTTCAAGGCTCCTACAACAACTCCCGTATAAGATGGGAAAACCTCGGGTGAAAACCCTACTATTTCGCAATTAACATACACTCAATCCTTAACATCGACAAATTATTTGACTCTAAGACAATCATTCTATTTAAATCAAATCCTTCCTAAGGATTACTCCACAAAAACCATATATCACCCAATGCATCTCAAACATCGTGATATTTAGGCTTCCACGAAAACATCTACTAGACCACCACTATCCAGTTTCCATCACGCAACATAAAGGCTTCGCAACCTACAACAATTACCCTAATCTTAGAAGAAGAGGTAAGAAGAAATAAATTTCAGCATACAGAAAATCGCTATCATTCACAGTAGCCAAAAGACCAAGAGAAAAATCAAATAGCAATGAGGTTGGAAAACACAAGATGAGATCATCTGTACCTCAAATACTTCTAGTATAACTCTTTCTTTTAACAAGAAATAATTTCCTTTGATTACAGCATCCCGCCAATTCCAGCAAAGAATGCTTGAAGACCACAACACATGGTTTAGTTAAAACCAATAAAAGCATTCATCACGCCACTTTGCTCAAAATAATTTTCGGCTACTAAATAAGTCATAAGATCAAAAAAGAAGACCCCAATCGCAAACTCAAATCCTTAAATTCAATTAGTAACATGGAACTAACAAATTCCTTCATTTGTAAAGCATTCAACACCATAAGCACAACTATATGCTATCAATTGTATTAACAACAAGATAAAATATTCTTTGCAAGAATCATCATATCCTCTTATTCCATTTTTTTTCAAAAGGAACACCATAAATAACTTCATCATGTTCTTATTATCTAAATAAGGTTCCAACTACTTAATCTAGGAAAAACCTAGAGCATAAGCCACCATATTAAAACAAAACTCTTTACCGAGATGATATTAGAACATGATATCCTCAAAACATGCTAGTATAAAACTCTTATTAGATTTTATACATCTAACTCTTACCAATGCTCAATTTCTAATTTAGCACAAATTGATTGCACTCCAGTCATTCTCACAATAATTTGATTATTAATTTTTCATCATCATAGCATTAATGATCCTATCTCTGTTTTGCAGTCGCAAAAAGAATTATGAGCACAGATTCAATATTCCACCTTATGTTCAAAAATTAGAATAAAATAACTTTAAACATTAATAATACCAGCTTTATAAGACAAGATTCCACAATTCAATACATCAACATTCATCTAATTCTTTATACATATTTCAACAATTTAGCGTGGCAAAAGTTACATGAATTTAACGATTGTACATGCTCATCAAGTATATACAGAGAGGACATACTAAAGGTTAATATTATTAAGACAATATTCCAACAACTTCTTATTTAACCATCCCTAGTGGTCAGATTAATTACTTAAGATCAATCAATCCAATCTATCCAACAAGTTGGAAATTTAAACAATCACAACAATCAAACCCTCTTTTTATATTCCTCAATAACTGCATGAGTTCTAAGCATGTGTAGACAAATTCTTAATCATATTTCTTCAAGAAACTACAACAGATCAACATCATATTAATCAACCTCACTTCTAAGGATATTGGTAGAAATTAATCATGTACCACGCTAGCATCTCAACTTGATAATTCACAGCTTATCAATGATTTACATAATTGTCAACTCATACTTAGATACAACAAAACATCACAAAAGGTTTTAACACTTCCCTTAAGGAAAGAGAGGATTCAAACTTCAATAACCAAAATAACTTAAAAGAAATGCATAGAGCCAATACTTCCACAAGTTAACGAACTTCCAACAAAAATTTTTTGATTTCTTTTCAAAATATCAACGAATTAATGAGTCACATTTTCCAGTAAGAAAGATAGAACAACACGAAAAACCAATCTCATCAATTAACAACGCTCACGAGCAGCAAAAGCAACTCATCAATCAGAAAGAAACAATATTTGGTTTCAAGAACAATTAAAGGCCTATTGGCACCCAACAATTGCATTAAACCGCTAACCCGAGAGAAAACTCATTAACCTCAATAAGCCAAGAATCGGCCAAAAATCATCTCAAGAAGGATAACTCCTTTCTAAGAAACTTACCCACGACATCCGCAACTAAGTTACCCAAGGTAACTGCATCACTATCCCCATACCAAGAACGGTGGTATAAACTGGCAATGCCCAAGGCAACAGCTGCAAACCCTACCTCCTATCATTGACTATCCTCACCCATAGCAGTCATAGAAACAAATCATAATCATACAAGATTATCTCATAACATAAATCATCAATACAATATATCAAAAGCATAAATGCAATGCTTGACCCACCCCATCCTACTGTGCACCAGTGTGTCAATTTAATAATTTAATTACCACGGACCTAAAGCCCGCTCTGATACCAACTGTAACACCCAGATCCACATCACCACAGGATGCCACTAAACCACTCTCTACTAACCAAAAATTTTAAGATAATTTATTCCGACTACAAATTTCTAGACATGAAGCATTAAGCGGAAGCATAATCAACTAAGGAAATAAAGATAACGATAACAAGTTCAATATTTGAAACAACCTCTAGCAGACTAATCAATAGATCACAAGTTCGTCAGTATTAACTAAAACAATCATCCACGGATAGCTAGGCATTTGGCTAGAATTCCATCGACTTTATTACATCATGACTTTATGAACCAAGTGCATTATTGTGGTGCCGCTCTACCCATCCCATGAATGCTCATGAATCACCTGTAGGGGGAAAAACAAGGGTGAGATAAAATCTCAACAAGCAAACTGTTTAACAGGCTATTCAGACTACAAACAAATATACAACATCATTAAAGTATCCATCTGTCCACATCCACATTGTGCATCCACATTCATTATCAAGCTAATTAAACTACAATGATATTAAGCATCAATATCCAATTCCCACAATGACCACATTTATAGCCTCAATCATATTTACTACCAACAGTAATAAAACATTAGCATATAAATCTGGATTAACTACTTCATATCATCCACCACTACCACTACCAATGACCATAAATCAAAAGCATGTTTTACCTCACTAACTTTATTATTTCTCGCGTCCACAACTGCTATCAACAATTACCACAAGAGAAAGGAATCACATACCGCAATCACAACCCCAACCATACCACAAGGGATGAATCCCAAAACCACAACCACAACCACTTTCCTCATACCACAAGTGACTCCCATGAGCTAATTCCGCATCACAACTATAAAGTTGCAGTTGTTTGTAAAATAACTTCACCACAATATATTGCATAAGTATGCAAATGATCTTTCCACAATGCAATGCAATGCATATGCATGCTATGCTCCACTACACCTTTACCCAACAAGGTAAAAGTGTGCATCGTGCTCTGACAATGCACGATCTTTGTCGATCTGATCGCAGCTATAAGCGGCGACATCCACAATGCAATGTCATGACATGTTATGAATGATATGATAATCATAAACCACAAGAATTTAACCACGAAGGCCAACCACATATTCCACATTCGGTTCACCAAGATCATAATCAATCGATCCATAGTGTATCCTACCACAAAAACCACAATACGACCACAAGTATTCATTAAGAATACTACCACTAAAGCCACAATAATACCAACTTCAAGGGCATTAATATGATTCTCATGAATTTAACAATAAGAAAATATCATCATAACCACCACGCATTTAGTTTCATATACCACAATTAGCTCATTAAGCAAATTACCACAATACTACCAAAACTCAACCAAACATGGCAATTGATTAATATCTTGCTACCACATTCGTCCTTAGAAAATATGTAATCATGGCATATCTTTTATCAATACGAAAAATCATGCATATTGCAAGTAGTAAGAATAACGGGTTAAACGGTAGCACATCCGCTACATTTACTTGCCTCTACCGGCGAAGCGACGAGATCACGCTCGATCAGAAGCAAATCCGCCTGTCCAAAAAGGTACCTCTCAGCACAATACAAAGCAATACAATCATGACTCTCAAAGAGAAGTATCGCCAAAACCCTAAACCCCACAACATCCTTCCCGCATGCGGTTCTACAATCTTCCCTGCAGCGGCGCTGCTTAACATTTTCTATCTTTAAAAATATAAAACTAATCACAGCAAAAGATATATATCTAGATTCCTCACTTAATTACCCACACTTTTCATGTAGATCACATATTTTTATTTTGTTCTTAGCATGGTGTATCTCATTGCCCTAAACAGAGATCATCCTCTGTTCTGACAGTCAGGACAGTCAGAATCAAACGCCTCCCAACAACAGAGTAGGGCTATAGAAATTTTGATTTTTTTACAGTAGATAGCTTACCAAATTCTCTACAACTTTCTCAATGGTGACAAAAAACATAAAATTCATCTTCTATCCCTAATTCCCCTCTGAACAGCGGTCTATCCCCGTCTGCGCCCCTGACGGACAGCGAGATTTCCGACCCTAGTACGACTAAATTACATAGCCACAAATTGTGAAAAAAATACAGTAGATGCGTATCGTCGTTCTCTACGTTTTTCCGTTTGGGGAGACCCTCGGGAAAAATCGTTTTAGGGGTCAAAACTGCAGGAACAGTAACATCGCGCGATTCAATCTACAGACAGCAAGATCAGGATTCTCTAATCGGGTTTTCCAAAATGCTAATCCCTTCAAATGTGGGACTAAGAACCCTAATTTCAGCATAAAACAGAGAGATTGAGGTGGGGGAAAATTTACCTAGGGATTGGGATCACCCCTCTCTTCCACTTCTTCTCTTTCCCTTCTTCTCCTCCTTCTCTTCCTCTCCTTCTTCTCCTTCCTCTCCTCCTTCGCATCCATGGGCAACAGCAATGGGGAAGAGGTGGAGGCGCAGGGAGGAGATGGGGGTGGCGGCCAGGTGGGGAAAAAGGGGAGAGAAGCCAAGGGAGGGAGTTTATAAAGAGGGTGCTAGGGTTTGGGACGAGTGCGGGCCCCGTTTGGGCTGTCTGCCCAAAATGGTGGCCCACCCTCCGGATAACCCAAAATCTCTTAATTAATTATTTTAATTCTCTTTTTATTATTTTAGACTATTCCGAAGAATTTATTTTCACCTCCCACGATTTATCGAAAATCCGGTCAACTCCGCGATTAATTTAGAAACCGACGTCGAAACGACGTTCAGGATATTACAGCTTCGTTCTCCACTCGATAGCCTGCGGACTTGTCGATTGGCCGCTACGCTTTATTTTGGATTTCCGCTGCTAACTTTGTTAAGCCCTTCGGGCTAGTTTATTGTAAGCTTGGTCATAAGGTCGTACATTTGAGATTTATCAATATTTGAGTTTTTCCCTTTTATTTTATCGTGTGTATGGTTGTGATTACATCTATGTTTGACTGTGTGCACTAGCGTGATCCTGGACTAGTGTAGTTTACACAGAGAGTCCGAATTTGCATATTCAGGTCTCGACAGTAATCATAACAAGACCTTTGTAATGCTTGTTTCGATGCTTTCTCCTACTCCGAAGGTATGAACCCTTAGTGCTTAAGGGCCTCCATTGTTAGCTTATCGGTTGAGTGCACTCTTAGGGCAAGGACTTTTTGATTCCCTCCCAATACTACTCGGGCAATGACCTCGCTGGTCACCCCCAACTTGTGTAGGAGTCCATTCCAAACTCAAGCAAATTAGTTGGCTAGGTCCATCCCATAACAGACTTATGGTTGCACGGTTGGGTGTAGAAATAAATGCACATGGATTCGGTCCTTAATCAAGTCACGCGAGACAAACCAACAATCCTGACAAACTGATAATCCTGACTTGGACAATTCCTGCACCGGTCTCAAGCCAACCATGTGCCCGGGTCTCCAGTATTTGATAAAATATTCCCTGTTTCTAGTGCCAACCCACATTACCACTATCTTTATCATGTTCCAAGTTTCAGTTAGCAATGTTTTTGTCGTAATTACTCTTACCTCTAAAACATGTCTAAGCATAGCCATAATCTATCATTATTATCAATATGAGTATTATATGGTGACAAGGGAAAAGTATTATCAAAAGGGGAAATAAAAGGTATCACTGCATGGTGTAGCATTTGTATGCAATAATGGCAAGTATGCATTTGCATTTGAAAGCAAAATATCATATTTGAAAACTAGGTTCAATATGATCAATATAAGGACTTGCCTCCTCTTTGGCCTTTACTCTATAGGCTTTATGCCTGTTCTCGATTACTTCAATTGCTCTTGTAGTTCTTCTATTGACCAACTTGTTGAGTCCGAATACTAGCGTGGAAAAGCGAATGCAAATATATTCATGTTTTGCAGAATACAAGATGGGAACAAAATTCAATAAAATAACCGTAAGGATTTAAAGAAAATGGTTTAGGCAGATAGTGTTCAAGGGATGCTTGGTTTGGCTAAACGGAGTTGAAAATGGGTTAGAGGATCTCAAGATGGCCGAAATTGGTATATATGTGTTAATTGGGTTTTTCTGAATAGCAATGGATCTGAATAGTATTGAGTTTAGGTTCAAAACAATATATGGGTGTTAAGGTTTTATCGGAGTTTATTTAGGCTAAACAAGGTTGAGTATGGTCTTTAGGAGGGCAAAACGGGTATATATACATTTAATGGGTTTTGGTGAATAGTAATAGATTGAACAGTGTTAGTTTAGGTTTGAAGCAGTGCTCGGGCTGATTAGGATTTTATTGGTGTCTAATTTGGCCAAACAGAGATGAGAATGGGTTTCATGAGGTTGAACTGGTCTAATGGATATGAATGTGTTATTGGACTTTTCGGTGAACAGTACCGTTTTTGGACCTATTCACAGCGGGTTGAGTTTAGTGTAGTAATGGTTCCAATTTCCAAATAGTGTTTGGGTCTAGATCTAAATAGTAATGGCCGGTTAAATAATACTATACTGTAGCGGATCGAGTGCTACAATGCTGGGCTTGGTCCATGGTTTGGTTTGGCTGGCTTTGGCCTTTAGGCCGGCCGATCAACCTAGGTGCATGTGCATGCGAACAACCCACCTGGCCCACGGTTTTCTCCCTTCAGTCGGCCTTTATGCATATGTGGCCTAGTGAAATGGCTTAGCTTCTTCTTCCTTAGTCTGCTATAGGGCACCAAACAGAGCGATGGCGAGCAATTAGAGCACCGATGAAGGTTGTCGATGATAACCGAGGGCATGGATAGGCTCAATAAGCCATTGGTATTCCAGTTTTGGGGTTTGCGAATAGTGAGGCTCAATAGGCTGGCCGGTGGCGAAGGGAGCTCCCCCAGCAGTTTTTCATGGCATAGGAAAGTTTTGGTGGCTCTCCGGCTAATAGATATTATCCAATAGTATATATGAAAAAAACTCGTTAACCCCACACAATATAGGTTTTACTCACACACTACACTTATACATGCTTTTCAAAGCACATAAGCCTAAATCTGCAAAATCCTTAGCCTTTAATCCAACTTGATCTTCTCAGCCTTTTCATAACCTAAACTGGTTTTCCAAGTGATACGGGGTCACCCGATCTTCTCGACGTAGGATGGATACTCACGGGAGTCTTGATGAATCGCAATGATCTTCCAATGCCAGTGCAAGGGACGAACACTCTTTAATCCGCCAAAA
The DNA here is from genome assembly GCA_036346265.1 of Melocanna baccifera. Classification (NCBI taxonomy): domain Eukaryota; kingdom Viridiplantae; phylum Streptophyta; class Magnoliopsida; order Poales; family Poaceae; genus Melocanna; species Melocanna baccifera. The sequence continues at coordinate 52,726 of JAYEVJ010000060.1, read as the reverse complement.
CACACTCGCATTGATTCCACTGACCACCAAGCGAAGATCTATCATGCACTCAATTCCCAGCGGAAAGGCTGAACGATATTGATTGAAGAACACTCCTAATTCCCTATGAAATTTCGGCAGCAATGATAAACTCGAACAAACTTTAGTAGATTGATTATTCTCAAAGGTGGTCTCAGCCCTAAGGCTGCCAATACATGGCTTATATAGCACCTTGGGACGTCCATAGAGTCCACAAACCTAGTACAACTCAACCCTATATGGTTTTAGATACGAACTCTCACAAAAAGGAAACTAGATTTTACAACTATTATATTGTTTCAGCCATAACTTTTGATCTGTGATGAATTTGATGCTGGGACTAGATCCATTACGTAGCTCTTGAAATTATCTTTCCAACGAGTACAAGAACACCTGAATCAGACTCCGTTTGTGAAAGTTATGACCTTTTTAGTAACTGTCTATCAGGCTGTTCCGAACCGAATCCGAATTGAATTATGTATTGAATTCGAGTTTGAATTCAGTTGGGCTTGTGGGAGGTACGAATTGGGCTTGAAAATCTTATCCAAAACTTATAGTTTAAGTCCTGAGGCTCCTCCCATTTGCTCTCCCACTGCATAAGCTTTCTTCCTTCATGTCTTTGACACCTAATGTGGTTATCCTATTCCTTTTGCATCTCCTTTGCTTTGCCATTGACAAACCTGAGAATGCACCACGTAATAACATGACATAGTATTCCATCCTTATGAATAACAATATTATATTTAGTTTGGAATGAGTTCACCTAGCCATATTTAATACGGCTCAATAATTCTTTCCAGTTGAATAATATATTTAACTGAAAAGTACAAAACATGTGTGTATCCGCATCATCCTCCCCTTCTTCAAGAAAAGCCATCCTCGGCTTTTGATAACCTAGAATTATACTAAACAAAGAGTACAACGTGTATGCATGGTATATATATATCTGTCATCAATATTTCTTCGGCTTATCTCATCATGAACTTCTAAAGGTGTAGTAAACGAAAATAACAACACATACGCATGGTATATGTAAGAGTCAACTGTTGTGGTATTCTCATTATTTTGCACAAATCGGTGAATATAGTAGTGACCAAACGATGTATGCGTTGTAATTTTTTTTATCACATCATTCTCCCTCCCATAAAAGAAAGTCGTCCTCAACTTTTCTAAGGACATGGATAGATCATTAATGGGCAAAATCAGATTTAGTTGTTCTGATATGGGAAAGAAAATTTTGAATACCTTCCATGTTTCAACGGTGCTATTCTGAGTATTTTTACATGATTGCACATTAAAGGGTAGACAAATATGCTTATGAAATCTTTTTAAGCAATAAGCACTATCGTTGATACTTATTTCATTGTGTTCATGATTTGGCACAAAAAGTTATTTTTCCATAATATGCAATTTTAATTCAGCAAGTTTATCACATGTAATGCAGATCCTGTGAACATAAAATTTGTCATATACTCCATAATCTCCAATCAAATTGAACTTATATGTGTAGGCATAGGTACTAACTAGTGATTTTAAACATAAAATTTTAGCAACATTATCAATCACACTAGATAGCTCTCTAGGTCATCAAACATGATATAGCACAAACAATCATTAGAAGATATTCTATTAAGAACTTTCTTATGAGTAATCAATTCTACATTATGTAAATTGAGCAAAGAAATTTCAGAACATGGAATTGTTGGTTGATCATATGAGTTCTTACAATTACTCACCTTTGCACAATTAAATTCAGCACCAATAGTGTTACCTTTGTCGTTCTCTTCAGAGGATGTAGACGCTGGGGGTTTAAAGTTATTAGGATGCACCCACGGGGTAGCAAGCACTTTATCCCTTCCCGTGGTTATCTCCTCCTCATTTGGCTTCAAAAGTGCCGGTTGTTGAATGTTCAATTCTTCATTTTTAATATCAACCTGCACAATGTGTGTTGTAGGGGTGGCCCCCACCTAAACCCAGCTAGTCTGTTAGAAGGTTGTAAGTCATGTAAATGACATACTTGTCATCGTGAGGGACTCCGTGTAAGGCTAAGATGGTAAAGTCGCCCCTTGCGAGGGGGAATACTTATGTATCGTGACTGGTCCTTGGGAAAGGCCCAAGAGGTCATTTGTTTACCTAACTCTCCACCACCATACTCTCTCTGTTTGGTCTGTAGCCACAACAGTTGGCACCGTCCGTGGGGACGACGGAAGCAAGAAGACCTCAAGAAGGATGGCACCAATATCATCGGCGGCAAGGAGGAAAGGGGTCGCGGAGGCGACACCTCGCGTCAGCGTCGGCACCGCGGCGTTGGTAGGGGCGGCCGTAGAAGCCAACCCCGCCTCCGCCGACGCAGCCGTCGACTCCAACCCCGGCTCCGCCGATGCAGCCGTCGACTCCAACCCCGCCAGCTACCATAGCACCGGCGAGGCGGTACACGGCCCTGACGTCAACACCCAAGGCGACACAAAAATGTCTAACGGCCACGATCATACTGCAACTCGGGCCAGTAACGCGGGAATCCACCACACAGATGGGGCGGACAATCCGGCAGTGCCGACGCTAGTCGCGGCTGCCAAACCAGCGCAACTAGGTGCGCCGTCCGTTTCGACTACACCTATAGCACAAAGATCCCTGCTGGCCGCCCTCCATGCGCTCCAGCGGGAGTTGGCAGATCTCCACGACACTGTAAGCACCATGCAAGAGGCTTCGAGCCTGCAGATCCCGATGGCCGTTGCGCCGGGAGCCCGTCCACAGCACTCGCCGCAGGCGCCCGCGCAGATTCAGGCCGTCAACGTCATCTCCGGGGGTTCGTCGTCGGGAGTCTCGCAGCAGCCACAGTTGGAAGTAGCTCAGGGTGAAGTCACCTTCGCGTCCGCCGATACCCGAGGCGTCGAGTTTCCTCACCACGACCCTCTGCTCGTCCGGGTCGACATTGCATGGTGCGACGTCTGGCGTGTCCTCATCGACGGAGGCAGCTCGGCGAATGTGCTTTTCGCGGAGGCCCTCGGGGCGGTCCCACATCATGGCTTCCTGTGCCTGAAGCTCTCGGGCCCGCGAGGCGTCATCACGGTCTTCGCGCGACCAGGACCTCGCCCGACGCACGGAGTTCACAAGTCCCCGTCGTCGGGTGCACGCCCTCGCAGCCAAGCCTAAGGTGAACACACCATCTGCCCCGGGGTGGACCCCTAAGCCTTGATCGGAGGGCGAAGTCAAGAGGGTCCCCCTCCAGGCCGACGGCCGAGTCGTCTCCATAGGCGACGGTTTTCCCCCCGAAGATGGAGCGAGAGCTCCTCCAAGTTCTCCGGAACAACGCAGATGTCTTCGCCTGGTCCCCGGGGGACCTCACGGGTGTGGACCGCTCCCTCATCGAGCACAACCTCGCGGACCGTCAGGACGCCAAGCCGGTCAAGCAAAGGCTTCGACGCATGTCCGCGGACCGGCAGCAGGCGGCCAAGGTGGAAGTAATGAAGCTCCTGCATGCCGGCGTCATTCGCGAAGTTCAGCACCCGGATTGGCTCGCCAATCCGGTGCTAGTGAAGAAAGCCAGCGGTGCCTGGCGCATGTGCATCGATTTCACCGCCCTCAACAAGGCGTGCCCGAATGATGACTACCCCCTCCCGTGCGTCAACCAACTAGTTGACGCCACAGCTGGCTGCGAACTCATGAGCTTCTTGGACGCCTACTCCGGTTATCATCAAATCTACATGGCCAAGGATGATGAAGACAAAACCAGCTTTATCACTCCAATAGGAACATACTGCTTTGTCAGAATGCCCTTCGGCCTGAAGAATACCGGCGCAACTTTCACCCGCCTAATCGCGCTGGCGCTGGCCTCCCAGCTAGGGCGGAATGTCGAAGCGTACGTGGACGACGTGGTAGTCAAAACCAAGCAATTAGCGGCTCACGGCCACGATCTCCAAGAGACCTTCGACAATCTCCGGAAGGCAGGCATCAAGCTCAACCCGGACAAGTGTGTTTTCGGTGTGCGGGCGGGCAAGCTTTTGGGCTTCTTGGTGTCCGAGCGCGGTATCCAAGCCAACCCGATAAAGTCGACGCAATCCTTGCCATGGAACCGCCAAAACAACACGGAGGTCCAGAGGCTCGCGCCGCATGGCCGCACCGAGCCGCTTTTGTCGAGGCGCGGGCGCGGCGCCCTTGTTCAAAACCCTGTGTTGTTGCGACGGGTTTCGGTGGGACGCCGACTGCGCCACGCCTTTGATGACCTCAAGAAGCACCTTGCAAGCCTACCCACATTGGTAGCCCCGGCACCAGAGGCTCCCCTTTTACTTTACCTTACCGTCTCCGCGACAGCCGTCAGCGCCGTTCTCGTTCTCGAGGAGGGCGTTCGCCAACGCCCAGTCTACTTTGTCTCCGAAGCCCTCCAAGGCGCCAAGACGCGGTACACGGAGCTTGAGAAATTGGCTTATGCCTTACTCATGGCCTCGAGAAAGCTCTGACATTACTTCCTCGCCCATCCAATCACTGTGCCGTCCTCGTTCCCTCTGGCACAGATGTTGCACAATAAAGAGGCCACGGGACGCATTGGCAAGTGGGCAGCCAAACTCGCCCCTTTTTCCTTGACATATGCTTCGCGCACGGCAATCAAGTCCCAAATCTTTGCGGACTTCCTCGCGGAGTGGACCCCAGCGGTCCAGCACGCCGAGCAGCCAGAGGATCCGGTATAGACGCTCAACACCGACGGCGCGTACTGCATCTCCGGCGCGGGCGTGGGGGCGGTGGTCACTACCCCGGAGCGACGCCGCTTCTTATCTTGTAGCCACAACAATGTGAGAAACAACACTAGAAGTAGATATTAATGTGTTAGTTTCATATGCATTCTCACATTGTCTATCTTCTACTTCTCTCTTTTCTTTTGGTGTCTCTCTCACACTCTCAATTTGGATGCTCTCAACCTCAGTGAGAGTAATCTCTCTCCTCTTTTATTTTCTCGAATTAAATTTTGTTTCAAACTTCAAATGGCCCATTCTCACTTACTTTATCTCCAAATGAGTGACTCTAAGCATCATTTTGCGTGCTCCATCATGCCCATCTTGCCCTCTATGGTAGAAAAAATTAACGGTAGTTACAATGTATTTTCCAGTCGCTATGGTATAAAAAAACCAAAAATCTAGACTTATAAACCCATCAGAGTACTGCCTCGATCGCCAAACACCACGCAGGTGAAGTGTAATTTTTTAGGATGGTGCTTTGTGGTACCGCTTGCCATAGATCTTGCAGAGAACAGTAGGTGGCGGCTATCGCTAGTGGTGAGGGACAACAATATGTGTGTGCGAGAGTGACAAGGTTGGCATAAGTCCACGTGCTGTGACATCACCAAGGGTTGTCAGTATATGCAGGGCAACAACCATGCTAGTAGAGCGATGTGGAGGAGTGCTTCGTCCTCATGAATTGTATACAGTGAACATGCTAGCTCAATGTTCATATTAATTTCTAAAAGCTATTTTTTATAGTAAATAACTTTTTTACGGTACCTAGTTTTCAAATAGAGTATTTTTTCAAGATATGATCTGCTAGTTGATTGTAGTACACACTATAGTACACTACTACAAAACAGGCTGTACTGGACGGGTACATCATAGACGGTTCATACGGAACCGTATGTGCTTAAACTATCACAGACGTTATACCGATAAATATCATTACTCTTTCCTTATGTATAGATACATGATCCAACAAGTCCGACAATCGCGACAACCGGTGGGTTTCCTCAACTCTCACTTGGTCTCCGAGCAAACTATCAACGAAAATGTATCATTCGTGTAAGATTACATAACGACGAGATTGATTGCTCACAATGACAAGGAGTACGTCATGGTACCTTTCAACCAAGGCTAAGTGCTTCACTAGTTGTCACACATGTTTCATTTGTATTTTACATGCAGCATGAATTTAGAATTAATCACTATGGTGACACACATGACTAGGCAACACTGGATTTTGATTGTGATTGTACCAAAGTGGAGCAAGATAATATACCTTGATTCCCTACTTAGGAGCAACCACGACTTCAGTCGTGTGCAAGAAGTAATTAACAGATAAACTCATTTCCTCCATACATAACTCTATTATAATATTTCCTTCGTTTGCAACGGTCAAGCCTAACTTTTTTAAATCATGTAGGTCGTTTACTGCTTATGTTGCCCTAGGAGGAAGACACAACAAATCCAATGACACGCTGCGACACAACATGCGATTTTCGGTACCCGCTACAACACAACAATCCTATATCACATTTTATTATAATGCCTCTAGAATTGATAATACCTATATACGTAATTCTATTTTTGCAGTGCCACCAGCAGCTACAGGGCAACGTATGTGGATTCTACATTTGCCGCCATATGAAAGAAATCATGGATACACACATATGCTAATTAATGATTTAACATTGCTCCTAGTGACAGCGGGTGGACTTCGACGAAAGTACATATGATCTTGACCAACTCGTTGAAATTTGTAGAAAACTCTCCGAATTCTTACTAGCACAGGTCATTAACAAGGCTGGAGAGTTCTACTCCGCAATGGTGATAATTAGATGTTGAAACATTAGATTCAATTGTACAAATCACTCAATTATGCTTACTCAAACAATTCATTTGTCAGATCTGTGTAACGATTTTCATTATATATATGTATGTGATCTGCTGGCCGTTTGTTACATTCGTAATTCACTTTGAGTTGCAATTAACTTATCTGTCATTATCTGTAATCTGCTTGCTTACTTTCAGAGGGCATGGCTAGTATATCCTGAGGCTAGCCAAAAAATGGCAAATAAAATTGCTGTTGCAATTGCTATCATAGACGGTTCGTTGTTGAAAACCGTCTGTGATATATCACAGACGGTTTCAAAGACTGAGCTGTCTGTGATATACACAATATCACATGCGGTTTTTGTTACCAACCGTATCACAGACGGTTGGTAACAAAAACCGTCTGTGATATTGTGTATATCACAGATGGTCTTTGTTATTAATCATCTATAATAGTCGAGTATCACGGACGATTTTGTATAAAAAATCATCTGTGAAAGTCGACTATCACAGACGATTTTTTCTCAAAAACCGTCTGTAATGTAAGTTATCATAGACAGCTTGGGAGTCGTCTGTGATAACCACCTATTATCACTACACATAAACACAGATGGTTAGAGAACTGTCTGTGATGATGGTTCCGAACCGTCTGTGATAGGACTGTCTGTAGCAGTGGTGGCTTATTTATATCGTCCAAAATCACACATGATTGTCTTCTCCACTAGTTTATTTATAAGTTGTTATTATTTATAAGCTAAAGTTAAAGATCAATATGAACAGACATTAACTTTGATCCTAAAAAATATCTGTAATTTGGTTGTAATTCGGTTATCACCAAACCTTGTACTAGCTACTACTGTGAAGTGAAGTACCAAACTTCATTAAACGAATCTTCAATCAATAACTATGGAGCGCAGAACCGACAAGCCCACAATCCATTCATAGCCGCACCAGACACGTCTTCTTGCCCCCATGCTTTTCTTATTGTGCGCGTCACTTCCTCTTCCGTCATCGCCCCACCCCAGCGACCTTGCCTCGACCGCTACGTACGCCCGTACTCCCTTCATCTTCCTTTTCAGTAAGCTTCGTGTGCCTCCACCGCTGCCCCTGCCTCCACAATCCATGGTTGTCAGCACCCTCAATGCCTCACCGTGTTATCCCTTCTTTCCTACTATTGACTCTACCCAACCTAATATTCAGTTGGCTCATCTTGCTGTGCTACCAGCCTGCTGCCGACCTTCCCTTGAACCCATAGGCAGTGACACCATCACTGTCGGGCCGCCTCCTCCCTTTACAACCGGGGCTCGTGAACTGTTGCAGCCTACTCTCCTATCACTGTCGCCCACCACCGTTGTCGCTCACCGTAACCGGAGATCCCGCTGTCGGAATTAGAGAAGGTAAGAAATTTATCCACCATGAGCAAATGAAGAGGTAAGTAACATCTATCCACCATTCGTCATGCTTTAAAAATTGTGCAAATCACTATTGAGGAAAGCATTGAAGCACCTCTTTAAAAATAATTACTAATATATGTACAACAAACAAATTGAATAAATAACAAAAAAGATCCAACGCAACAAAAGACACCGACAAATTAATGATGAACATCGTCTCCCCATCTAGTGTGTGCTGTGGACGCATGACCTTGCATCTCCCGCTGGCCCTCGCGTACCGTCTGCTTGAACCGCTGCGCGCCGCAGGGGATCCTCAGGACACCCCGCTGTCCGTACCCAAAGTGTTGTGCGGTCATCTCCAGCAAAGCCAGAACGCGTGGCTCCTTGAGCATTTCGACGTGCACCAGGACCCTCTCCTCGTCTCCTTCCTCGTCGCCGACCAGCACCACCGGGACGTAACCTTTCAGGATCCTCCCGCCGCCTTTGCCTACGGAACGGACATAGCAAGCCGGGTCAGCAGCGGCACTCTCCTTCCTCCTCCAAATGGCCATCGTTAGTCCTATGTGGCCCTGGGAATATGTATGAGGAGGTATATATGCGCGCTGGGACGCTAGCTAGTGCAAGAGCCAAGAAGGAACTTGAAGGTATAAAATCTGGTGGACAATGCAACGGCTGCTTATGTAGTGATAAATCAAACCGAGGGAGGGACAGAGCAGGAGATGGGAAGAAGCTTCACGCAGCTGCAGCTGGGGTGTTTGAAAAGGTATATGGTGATGTTGACCTGCAGACCATGAAGGGGTCTAGTTTGGTGTGAAATATTATTGGCTGGGTCGGGTAGTGAGTCAGAGAGCTCTTCAATTAATTAATTGACATCAGGAAGAAGAAATCAACACAGTGGAAGGTTTTCTGCCGTGTCAGTTGATCGGTCGCTTCCCTGACTTGTAGCTGCTGGTAAACTATCGCTGTAGTCACTGAGGGGCAGACAAGTCAGTGCACCTGCTTGATTCACACAAACGCCCATTATTCTGGGGTCTAGTTGACCTGCAGATCACGAAGGGGTTAGGGAGTGTTTAGAATGATATGGTTTATAACTTTTTTTATTGTAGTTGTTTGATTTTTTACTGTAACTGAATTGACTTATTTAGCATAATTAAATCTAAAAAAAAATTAAAAATAGAAAAAACATATTAACCTATCATAGATAATATAAAGGAATATGGAAAAAAAGAAAACACAAAAGAACCAAAAATAAAATGACTATACATCTACATAAGCTAGCAGTGTAGCGTATAGAGTTAGAAATTATTCAAAGTAATTTTTATTTCTTATTTGTGAATCTTGGTTTATCAAAAAATTGATTCCTACAGTCATCTCCAGGGAGGTCGCCAGGGATGGAAATGAGTCAAATATGAATCAAATAGTCTCAAATATGAATACGAACATTCTCAAATATAAATATGAATATAAACATTCTCAAATACGGATACTAACATTCTCGAATACGAATATGAACATTCTCGAATACAAATTTTGCTTACCACATTCACATTTTCTCGGACACGAATATCAGATAAAACGGATTATCCTTTATCGTTTTCCATCCCTACCGGGGCCCTTGCTTGAAATATACCGAACTCCTTGAGCAGAAACTGAACTCGAACTAATTCAGCCATAGCATTTGCAATTGCTTTATACTCAGCTTCAGTACTTGATCTTGGCACAGTCGGCTGTTTCTATGAGCTCCAGGAGACAAGATTCAATCCAAAGAATACTACAAATGCCCAATAGACAGATGATCATCAGGACAACCAGCCCAATCAGCATAAGAGAAGACACTTAGCAGTCTTGAGGAAGATCTTTGAATAAGAAGACCAATTCCATGTGCAGCCTTCAGATAGCGCATAATGCGTTTTACCGCCCCTAGTGAATATCAGTTGATGATTGTAAAAACTGACAGACTTTGTTGATGGCAAATGAGATATCAGGCCGTGTCAATGTAAGGTATTGAAGGGCATCCACCATGCTTTTATACAAGAAGATATCCTTTTCTGCAGGTGCTATTCCTAAGCCTTGGAAGTTTCTCTGAACTTACCATTGGTGTATCCAGAGGCTTACAATGGTGCATATTTGACTTGTAAAGTAGGTCTGAAATATACTTCTTCTTAGTTAATAATAGTCCATCTTTCTGAGGAGTAGCCTCTATCCCTAGGAAATAATTTAGATCTCCAAGATCCTTTATAGCAAAATCTTTCATGAGCTGAGCAATAAGCTTGTCTGTCACTTTATTACTTGAGCTGGCAATTATAATGTCATCAACGTATGTTAGTATATACATGACAGCTTCCAAATTCTTGAAAATGAACAGCGAAGTATCTATCTTGGATGCAGCAAATCCCAGCTCTAGCAATCTTGTGCTTTAGACTTGTTCTGTTGTTGAGCAAATTTGATCAGCTGAATTTGGTTGGTGTTCAAAGAAATAAAGGATACACTATTAGATTTTATTGTGCCAAGTTTTCAAAGGTAATCAAGATTTTGTGATATAAAAATATGAAGTCTTAGACATGAGAACAGCCTGCAAGAAACACATCAATGTATCATGCCATGTCAATCAGGTTTTAAATACTTTGCAAGTTTGTTTGTTCAGCATTTAACATAATTTGAAGATTTGCTTGTTTTTCTTTGTAGTTGACATGTTAAGTGTATAGCTATTTTAATTTTCATCTGAAGCATCTTTACAGCTTATAGGTAAGTTCTCATGTTCACTAGTCGCCACTTAACATGGCTTCCAGGTTTTATTCATTTGTATATGTAGTTGACCTGTAAAGTGTCTAGCTATTTATTATGAAGCATCTTTAGAACTTATTAGCATCATTATTAATTGTTTGAGGTTATTTTGTGTTTGAATATGACAAATTGAACTACTAATTTGAATATCTTATACAATTTCCGATGATCTATGCTTGGAATTCTGATTAATGGAGTATGCATTTATGATGATTGGTGGTTAATATTTGTTGAATCTTGTATTTCTGTATTGTGCATTAAGTTTTTTAGTTTTCTTTTCTTTCTACTAATCTAGTTTTGCGTACTCTCTCGGAGGTGACAGCCTACAGAAAAGCGTAGTTACTTCAGCCCCTGTACTTCCCATGCACGCATCATCATCGATCTATTGCAGCTCCAGGTGATTTGAATAGTTCGGGTCCACAATCTTTAAGTTTGAATCCCCAAACACATTTCAGAGTTCCATCTCCAGCAGCTGTTGAGCAACCATCTGAGGAACTTGTACTTCCAACCCATTTGGTCTTCCGTCACCTTGTACTGCATATGAACTTTATTTGGTGCAGCTGCACAAACAGCTTCAGTAACTATATGATCTTCTGTAAGTACCCAATAATATGGACAGCATAATGGTGCTAATTCTTTACCTTTTGCGTACTATTCTATTGTTCTGACAGTTAATTTCAATAATACCTTTTCAGATTGGAAACAGAGAGAGAAAAGAGGCTCGGTATGCACTTATCTTCTGCTCTTCCGCACGATCTGCGCCCTAATGTCTAGTGCTGGAGCGCTGCTGGACTTGATGCCATCATGCGATTACACGTCATTGGCAAAACAAGTTTCTGGCTTTTGTATATCAGATAACCCCACCCCATCATTCTGCCACGCAGTACCGGCTGCTGGATGGGGCTGTCTCCTGCCTTTGCCCTGTTTTGCAGGAGCCTCCCATCAAGAAATCTGGTGTAACCCCTGCTTTGATTCTTCATTTTTATACCACTTGCGGCGGTGTCCGGCATGCAGGGGCGGAGAGAGGGGGCTAGGGGCCTGGCACCCCCAACAGGAGCGCCCCCCCTCGCAGATCCGCGCAGCTGCGCCCCCCTGCCGCCCTCCTCCCCCTCGCTCTCCCTCTCCCCCCGCCGCCGCCTCCCGCCTCCTCCCCCCCCCCCCCCGCCCGGCCGCCCCTCCTCCCTCCGCGCCGCCTCCTCCCGCCGCCGCCCCTCCTCCCCGCCGCCGCCTCCTCCCCCTCCCGCCGCCCCTAGCCCCCTCCCCTCCCCGCGCCCCGCCACCCCCAACCCCCTCCCCGCCGCCTCCTCCCCTCCCCGCCGCCGCCTCCGCCTCCTCCCCTCCCGCCGCCCCCGCCGCCTCTCCTCCTCCCGCTACCGCCCGCCCCTCCTCCCCGTCCCCCGCCGCCCCAGCCCCCTCCTCCCCTCCCCGCCTCCCCTCCTCCCCCCGCCCCGCCGCCCGGCCGCCCCTCCACCCCTCCCCGCCGCCGCCTCCTCCCCTCCCCCGCCGCTGGGCTGCTGCTGCGCCGAAGGCCAACAGCCGCACCATGGCGCCGCCACCTTATTCACAACCCATATTCACAGCTGCCGAAACCTCACTACGTCATGTACAGAGAGGTCTTGATCATCTATCGGACATGCTAAGTCATTTCAATCAGGTTTGGCACCTTTTCAAGTGTTCTTGTTGACTGCCTTTTACATGTGATATCTTGAGCTTCCTTTGATTTAGCGGATGGTGACATATTGTATTACGAGATCTTGGACATTCCTTTGCCGGCGCAAGGTCTGAAAACATTGAGAGTCGCTTTTCATCATGCTACAAACAATGAGGTTAGTTTGCACCCATTCTGTGCTTGCAACCGCTTCTATCTTTCTGATCATGTCCTGTGAAAATGCTTACTTATCAAGTGTCATTGCACTTTATACGATTGCCAAAAGGCAGCACTCTTTTGAAGTTGATTGAAGACATAAAATCAAAGGTGAATCGACTACAAGAACTGTTAATTTTCTTTCAAGTTACAAACAATTTGATTTTGTATTCTGCTTTTGTTTCTTTCATCAGGTTGACCTATCTTGTAGTGATACCGAACTCCGGTTATTTGAGGTCTACCATCATAGGATATGCAAGGTACTTCAACTTCAATAGTTATATTGCCATGGAAGCTGTCCTTCCTCTGTTGAATTATTCTTGATTAGTTTTGCTTAAAGGCTTAATCTCATGCCATTGACTATTATGATGCTTTATTTTATTCAGATGCCCCCCTTTTTTTAAGTACTGTACAGCTTGTTTCTGAAACGGGGGGTCGAATTGTTGTGAAAATCAATTCCTACTGCCATTTATGTTACTACGAATGGAATGAGTTAAGTCCTGTTATGAATATTGTGTGTCTATTTATGAGGCTCAAAGGGTAATATATAGAGAGTACAAGGGGTTATACAGAGAAATATGCTATATACAGATAAGAAAACTAAGTCATATAAGGAAACAAATAAACAGTCTTATCCTATCCTTCACACCCCCCTCAAACTCATGGCGGGCGCTGGCGTGCAGCGTGGTGGTGGTGCGTTGGTCGCCTGGTCCGTCGCGGTCGTGTGCCTCATGGTGGTTGCGACGTCGCGTCGCCCGTCACCTAGGCGTCGAGCCGTGAAGCCGCAGAGTCCAGACTAGTGACCTCTTGTGACCGCCTGTTTCGCCGTGAAGCCCCATATCCAATTCCTGGCTCCGCCCCTGGGGGAGTACCTCTTGTTACCGAGGAATTTCCAGAGTTCAGCGACGATCCGCTGTTCATCCCAAGATTCCATGTTGCCTTGTGGGATTACTTGATGAAGTATATTGTTTAGAGTCGTCTTTATGGATGGGTTCCGGCCAACATGGACGAAAACTCGGAGGCACTCGAACCCTCTTTGCTGCTGTCGTCGATATACCTCCTTGGCAAGAGTGGTCTTACCAAGGCCTCCCATACCAAGAACGGAACACCACCTTCAGCTTCGTCCATAAGATGGTTGACAAGCTCAGTTTCTGGGCCCTCCAGAGCGACGAGGCCAGTCTTCTCTCCCCAAAGCAGGTTAGGATCAATGGTGACTTGGCGGGTACTCCAAGATCTGCAAGGTCGGCGTCAGAAGTGGGAAGTTTATCGAGAAGACCATACCTTGTGCAGCGGTCTTGTGCTTCTTGGATCTGGGCCTTGAATTCTTCGATTTGTTCGGCTATATCATCAGACCAGCCGAAGTTCGTTGCCGGCTCCGGCTTCGAAGGATGGAAGGACGGATGCAAAGGTCGATCCAGTCCTCCATGTCGTAGACCACCTCCCGGACTTGCTCCATCCACTCCTCGATTTTGGCACCTCTGATGACGCCTCGTCTGGCAAACTTTGCCAAGACATCATTTTTCAGGCTCTCCAGATCCCGCCGCACGAGCCGCATGAAGCTCGGGAAGCTTGTCGAGGAGGGAGTTCATTGCTCCCGTGGAAGAGCTCACCATAGGGCCACCCTCCATGATCTCTCCCCCGCTCAACAAAAATGATGCACTACAAATTAGCAACCAAGTATATATTGACTATATCAGCGCGCTGGTACAAGGGAAGAAGCAGCCCCCATTAATGTGAAGCGTTAATCGTGTATTGAAAATCGAGGTCTCAGCAAGAAATAGGGCGAAAAATGTCTTCACGTACCATTTCGCATAATGATCCCTAACACTACTATATCGCAAGAAATAGTACTAATATTTGTGCACAATTACAAGATGTCCCTGGATGCATAATTTCAAACACTTTTGCAACATTGTTCGTGATATTATCTAAGAATTACATATTAGTACTCAATGTTAGGGCTGTTCCGCTGTACTGGCGGATGAGCGAATGGTTCCATCAGACTTGAGTCTTGGAGATTTGAGATCGCGGTGGTACCAGATTTTGCTAATATATTTTTTAAAAAAAACTTTTTGTGTGCAATTTAGCAATCCAGATTTTAAGTTGCTATTCTATAGAGTCGAATTTAGGAAAATGTTGTTTGCCTTTCGATTGTTGTACTATTTCCTTTTTTAATATTTTATTTAAAACAGAGTGGAAGTGTTTTTTTTTCATAACACTCATAACTAGCTTTTTGGCAAAATCAATTTTGTTCTTTTGGTTTTATGCTACCTGATCAAGCAAGGTTTTTAGGTTGTTAGATCCTAAATCTAGTTTAACAAAATATGATATTGATTAAACCTTAGATAATAAGCAACCCTTCTCGTTGCAGTTGTATAATAATCCATATATCAAAGATGGGGGACTCCCTGGGCGCTCATGCGTGCCACGTCGCCCCCTGCGCTCTGGTAGCGAGGCGCGGTTTTGTTGCTTCCTCGTTAGTGCACCCATCCGATTCCTCAGTGCCAGCATCTGCCCGTCCACCTCCGCACCTCGCGCCCGTGTCGTCTTCTCGCGAAGCGAAGCTTCGCGTGGCTTTCCTCGTGGCGCACCTGCCTTTTCCGCACCACACCGCCGCCTCACCTGGCCCCTCTGCAGTTCCCTCCACCATCTGCATCAGCGCTGCTCCCCCTCCCCCAGATCCGGCGTAGGCCGGGCTCCCCGCTCTGTGTCCGCTCTGCTCTCGGCACCTCCCCCGGCCCTCACCGGCTGGTCCCTCCGTAGCTTCTTCCACCGCCTGCCTCAGCACCGCTCCCCGCTCCTTAGATCCAGCATCACCTGGACTCTCACCGCCCTCCAATCCTATCCCCTCCCCTTTAGATCCGGCGCCGGTCGGACCCATCCTCTCCGCTTTAGATCCGACGTCGGCCGAAGTCCCCGCTCCGATCTCGGCCTTCCTCCCCCCGTCGACTTAGCGGCGGCAGCGGCAGCTCCCTCGTCGGCCCTCCCCCAGATTCGGAGTAGGTCGGACTCCCCGCTCTGCGTCCGCTCCGCTTTTGGCCCCTCCCCCCCTCGCCGCCACCTCACCGGCTGGCCCCTCCGCAGCTCTCTCCACCGCCCGCCTCAGCACCGCTCCCTGCTCCTCAAATCCAGCGTCGGCTGGACTGTCGGCGCCCTCTAGTCCCATGCCCTAATGGTGACATCACACTTTGATATTATGATACTATGGATTATGATAGTGGTAGTTATGTTTTTTTTCGACAGTTGTGGTACTGCTTGATACTATCTTATGGTCACTAGATTACTGCATTGTTACTTATGGTTTATTCACATATAGGTTAAGTTTTTGAAGGAAATATTATTTTCAAGCAGTGGTTATGAAACGCTAATCATAAGGAATGCTAGGCGCATGATGATGCACTTATCAATACCTGCAAATGAGGCACTAGAAAGTACTTTATCATTTTTTGAAAAAAAAAGTAAGTTTCAGTCCCAATTATTGTTTCTCAATACCAGTTTCCTTGCATTGAATATCTCTAGAGATTGCATCTTTCTTGAACCATATTCTTGCAAATGGAGGCCTGCAGGTATGGTGGTCTTAGCATGTTGGGGCATGTAGATGTGTCATTTCCCTATCTCATCGAACCATTTCCAATACTCCTTCTCTGCTCAGAGGACAATCATCTGAAGTCATTAATTTATTTTCTTGAGTGCATTGGAATTCCCAAGGCAAGGATTGCAACGATCCTCCTGTCATTTCCTCCTATCATCCTTTCTGATGTTGAAAACGATACCAATTCAAAGATTTAAGCATGGGAAAAGGTATACTGTAAGAACATGATTCACAACTAACCTTTATGGTCACTAGATTACTGCATTTGTTACTTATGGTTTACTCACATATAGGTTAAGTTTTTTTAAGGAAATATTATTTTCAAGCAGTGGTTATGAAACGCTAATCATAAGGAATGCTAGGCGCATGATGATGCACTTATCAATACTTGCAGATGAGGCACTACAAAGTACTTTATCTTTTTTTGAAAAAAAAGTTTCGGTCTCAATTATTGTTTCTCAATACCAGTTTCCTTGCATTGAGTATCTCTAGAGATTGCATCTTTCTTGAACCATATTCTTGCAGATGGAGGCCAAGTATGGTGGTCTTAGCATGTTGGAGCATGGAGATGTGTCATTTCCCTATCTCATCGAACCATTTCCAATGCTTCTTCTTTGCTCAGAGGACAATCATCTGAAGTCATTAATTGATTTTCTTGGGTGTATTGGAATTCCCAAGGCAAGGATTGCAACGGTCCTCCTGTCATGTCCTCCTATCATCCTTTCTGATGTTGAAAATGATACCAAGCCAAGGATTCAAGCATGGGAAAAGGTATACTATAAGGACATGATTCGCAACTAACCTTTATGCTTGTGATGTCCTTTGAAACCTACAGTATTTGTGTTCACTGGGCAGTAGGTCCAATGATGTAATATTATCCCATTTCAAACTTTTCTAGCCTGGCATTGAACAAGAATATATTGGTACGATGTTCTTGAAGTATCCATGGATCCTTTCAACAAGTGTAATAGAAAACTATCGGCAAATGCTTTTGTTCTTTAACAGAAAAAAGGTAACTGAAAAAATATTCTTCCTCCTATGCCAACTTGGCTTAATATCTTGTTCACTTAAGGATCCTGTTCTATGTAGTGTTTGTTTGTTGGTATTGGAAGTGGTAAGTCAGGTTTTTTTGCTTTCAGATTTCCAGTATGGTCCTTGCTATTGCTGTGAAAAGCTGGGCTCATATTCTGGGTTGTTCAACAAAAAGAATGAACTCAATTCTGGAGCCGTTTGATGATATGGGTATCAATAAGAAAATGTTGGTTCCAGTTGTTACATCAAGTCCACAATTGTTGCTGAAAAAAACTAATGAGTTTATGCAGGTGTGTAACTATTCTTATGGTTTGCTTTCCATATATAAACTCCATTGGCAATGGGAAAGCTACTGGTGGCCTGTGGTTGGTAGCTTATGGAGTTTTATAATTTTTGTAGAGATGTCAGATCGAAACCTTTAGAAGAAGAGAAAATTCTGTAAGTCACTGTGCTATTTGTTAGCCCTTCCGTCATCATTAAATTCCAAATGTTATCATAGTCAACAATTTTCTTTTTACTAAAGCTTTCTTCGTGTTCTCAGGTGAAAGGTTGCAGCAGTTAGAAGAACAAAAGGGCATAGTTGTCCGCTTCACTATCGGGCATAGGTAAACAGATGCTTCCTGTTACTCTCAGTTCATTTTTACAATTTAATATCACTGTTTCTTAGAGCTTTCCTGTGTCCTTAGTATTTCTGTTATGTTATTACATTACATATATTGCTATGAATATTGTGTTTATTAATATGAGGCCCAAAAGGCTATATATATATATATATATATATATATATATATATATATATATATATATATATATATATATATATATATATATATATATAAGGCAATACAAACAGATATGCTATATAGAAATAAGGCATACATAGAATAGTTTAATCTTATCTTCTCTTGCAACCTTTTAGTGATCTTACTATTCCTGCTCTGCTACTACATTAGATGTATCATAGTGTTGATCTTCTCTTATAGTTTTTTTGTATTTATTCATGCTTACGCTTATCTTTTCTTAGAGATTTCCTGTGTCATTACTATTTCTATTATGTTATTACATTACATATATTGCTATGAATATTGTGTTTATTAATATGAGACCCAAAAGGCTATATATATATATATATATATATATATATATATATATAGACACACACACACACATATATATATAGGAGAATACAGACAAATATGCTATATAGAAATAAGGCATATATAGAATAGTTTAACCTTATCTTCTCTTGCAACCTTTCAGTGATCTTTACTATTCCTGCTCTGCTACTACATTACATGTGTCATAGTGTTGTTCCTCTCTTTATGTCTCTCTTACTTCCCTTTTATATACTTATACTTACCTTTTCTTAGAAGCTTCTTCATCTTTATTCATGCTTACACTTACCTTTTGTTAAAGTATTCCTCTAACCTTTGTATTCCTATTCTATTGCTACATTACATATATTGTTACCAATATTATATGTATTGATGCAAAGCTCAAAGGGCCATATATATATATAATACAAAGAGATATGCCATATACAAATAGGCACATATAGAATAATTTAGCCTTATCTTCTATTGCAGTCCTCCCATAGTCTTAATGTTCTTATTCTGCTATTACATTATGTATATCATAATGTTAGCCTTCTCTTTATGCCTCTCTTACTTCCCTTCTACATGCTTACACTTAACTTTTTTTAGAACCTTTCTATGATCTTACCATTTCTATTCTGCTATTATATTATATTATGTTATATATATATCAATATATAGAGAGAGAATAGTTTAGCCTTATCTTCTCTTGCAGTCCTCCCATTGTCTTAATATTCTTATTCTGCTATTACATTGTGTATATCATAATGTTACCCCTCTCTTTATGCCTCTCTTACTTCCCTTCTACATGCTTACACTTATCTTTTCTTAGAATCTTTCTGTGATCTTACCATTTCTATTCTGCTATTATATTATATATATCAATATATAGAGCGATGCCATATAGAAATAGGCCATATATGGAATAGTTTAATTTTACCTTCTCTTGCAGCTTCTTCATGTTTATTCATGCTTATGCTTACCTTTTCTTATAACCTTTCTATGACCTTAGTATTCCAGTTCTATTATTATATTACATATATTATTACAAATATAGTGTGTATTGATATAAAGCCCAAAGAGCTATATGTGTGTGTGTAGCAGAGTGCAAAGAGATATGCTATATAAAGATAAGGCATCAATGAAATAGTTTAGATTTATCTTCTTGCCCAACCTTTTTGTAGTCTTAACATTCCTGTTTTGCTATTACATTCCATATATCATAGTGTTGTCCTCTTCTTTATACTTCTCTTATCTCCCTTCTATATGCTCACACTTATCTTTTCTTAGAAAGTGTTGTCCTCATCTCTTTATGCTTCTCTTATCTCCCTTCTATATGCTTGCACATACCTTTTTTAGAACTTTTCTATGATCTTACCATTTTTATTCTTCTACTATGTTATGTATATCAACATACAAAAATATATGTCGCATAGACGTAAGGAATATATGAAATAATTTAGTCCTATCTTTCTTGCAACCTTTCCATAGTCATACCATATTTACTCTACTAGCTTTTATGCTCTCCTTGTGTGATATTTTTTTGTTCATATTTAGTTCTCTGTTTTGTTATAGCCTTTTTGTAATCTTTGTGTTCCTGCTGTGTAATTATGTTATGCATGCTTTCTCTCTTTTTATGGTTTTCTTATTTTCTTTTTATAGTTGAATACTTACTTTTGAGTATTGATTTGTCTACGAACTCATTATGCTTGGTTATACAGTTAGTTTAGTTCTTGTTTTCCCCTCTTTTACGCTTTTGTGCTTCTTCGCTTTGAATACTAAACTTGTGTCTGAATTGTTGTCGTTTTGCCTTTTCTGTTTTCTTGTTTTGAATATTAATCTCATGGCTGAATTTCTGTTCTGTTAGTTGTTGCTATCTATTTTTATGGATTCAGTGCATTCTGCTAGAGCTAGACGCAGAGAAATTCAGCATGGAAAACAGCCGATTAGCTCAGTAACCTCACCACTGTTGCCTACGCATGTTTTACCCAATGCGTCCGCATCGGTTTTCCCACAAACAACGCCCCAATCATGTATGCTCATTGCTCATGCTAAATACATGCTTTACCCAGTTTTCCCAATTTTTTAGAAAGCTTTAATTACCTACTGATTTCTGCTTTGATTTGCTTTACTATCCTACAGCGCTTGCCACAGATGTTAGCATACTTCCTGTATGGAAGTGTCAGCATGGTTGTTTACACTCTTTATAACCATTCCATTCCTTACTCGCAACGAATAAAAGAGATCGCTTATGCCTTGTCACCTCAAAGTGCTTCTCACAGATTTTACTACACAATGTCCTAGTGACGCTCTCATCTTCACTTCAGCATAAGCTCATTTCCATCAGCTACATTTATTTTGTTGTCTAGAATATTACCAGCTATGCTGCGCCTAGCAACAAATCTATCATTACTAGATACTACTCTCTTATAGCTAACACTATAGCAACCAGTGTGAACATATTTAGTGAACCCTTCACTTCCTTCATGCTCAATTACATATGCCAGTTTTTGCAAAAAAAAAAAAATTTGTACCAACTTATCTTCCTCAGTTTATCTGTACATTAATTATGTTTCCCTTTACAATCATTGCTGCCTCTTGCTATTCATAGTGTTCCTTTTAACGTCAGAGACAGAACAATACCACCAATTTACTCCATATTAAAGAAAGTCAGATATATACGATTGCATTCACCAAATCATATAGCAAATTTGTTACCAACACGAGAGTCCAGTGATCACCAGCCGCTTATACAGACTAGCCTACGTGGTGTCTTGCCACGCATACGCATCTAGTTGAAATTAAGTTAGTTTGGTTTGGAGGAACTTAAGAGCCATAGTGTCACACTACGCGTTAGACTGCAACAGTTGGCACTTATCATAATCGGTATTATGGACATAGGTATAAAATTAAGGGCAAAATATGTCAAAAAATGAAGGAATTAAGTCTTCACTTGTTACATGTGCATAGCGCTAAAAATATTTATTTTGAACCAGGTGGAGTATTGACTAAAAACCATAGGTTCGGGAACATGTTTTCCAGACCTTACTTATAAAATGACATAGAAAGCCGTTTTGCTGTACGAATCCACTTCGCTTGATGACCATTTCCTAATGACAGGTGCAAAGGTGATTCCACTTCTCAACCTAGTGGGATCTTTGGTGGGGAAGATCTGCGGCGTGATCGCGGAAGATAGGAGGCTCAAAGGCAAACTCAAGAATGACCTCGAATCCATGAGGCGGGAGATGGGAATGATAATCGCCGATATAAAGGAGGAGAACAACCAAGGGGCGACACAGCAGACAAGATTTCTGCAACTGCAGGAGTTGGCTTACGATATTGAGGACTTCATATGTGGTCTCTGGGAGCCCGGAGCATCTGGCCCCTTTCTCACGGCGATTGCGTTGGGACCCCTGTCCTCAACTTCTGGATCGCATCAACCACTTCAAGGACAGCATCGAGAGTGTACGGAAGTGGCAACCCAGCGCTGAAGCAACCCAGAGCGGAGACAGTACTGTTAGAATTAAACTGGTAGCTGAACTCTAAACCGAAGCAGACTCGGTTTGGGTTGATATTTTCGTTTTTGTTTCTATGCAGTAGTTAGCCTCCGTTTCCCTTTCTAGCTTTTGTAATCTGATATAAAGGAAAGAAAACCCCAGAAAAAAAGGTGTGGCGAATCGCACCAGAAAATTGTCTGTGTTTACTCTGAAATTTCCTCCTCTGTGGCGTTGTCATTCCTACTGTTCATCGTTCGGCAAGAAGTTCAGAAGATCTGATTCCTTCGATTTCAGGTTCTGTGTCTTGCTGTGATCCGTTATTTTGCTAACATTTGGTATCAGAGCTTGGAGGCGATGGACGGCAAGGTTGCAGGATTGCAAGCAGCGGCAGGTGATGACTCCGGCGAAAAGAAACCACCAGCGCCAGTGCCGCGAGCAACCACAAGAGGAGGATTTGTCCCGATTCAGTACCCGATGCTGAATAATACAATGTACGGCCTGTGGGCTGTAAATATGAAGATCATAATGCGCTCTCTTGGTGTCTGGGCAGCAATAGAAGGAGAAGCACCGATCGAAGAAGAGAAGGATCAGGGCGCTCTGGTTGTAATCTCCCAGGCAGTCCCAGATGATGTAATGATGGCTATTGCCGAAAAGGAAACGGCAAAGGAAGCATGGGATGCAATTCAGGAGTTGCGCATTGGAGAAGATCGTGTGAAGAAAGCAAGGGCATAGGTGCTGAAAAGGCAGTTTGATCGGTTGATCATGGAAGACTCAGAGAATGTGAGTTTTCGCAGAAACTCATCAGTCTGGTTGGTGAAATCCGATCTCTAGGAGTTGAACTGGAGGAAGCCGCAGCAGTTGAAAGATTATTTATTGCAGTTCCCGATAGATATCTTCAGATTGTGAGAACGATTGAGCAATTTGGAGATGTTTCAAAGATGTCATTAACCGAGGCAGTTGGTCGTCTGAGAGTTTTGGAAGAAGGCCAGAAGGGGCGGCGCCACCGAAAAGAAGATGGAGAGCAGCTAATGTTCACCCGTACTCAATGGGATACCTCAACCATGAAAGAAAAGAAATATGGTGAGGGGTTCAGCAGCAATATGAATAGCAGTATTAGAAGGGGAGGAGGACGCAGTGGCGGCAGAGGACATGGCCGTGGTTTTGAAAGAGGGCATGGCACGTCTGGTGATAGAAAACCATATCGGAAGTTTGATATCACCAAGGTACAGTGCTACAATTGTTCAGAGTTTGGACATTTTGCATCTGTATGTAGGAAGCCAAAGAAAGAAAAAGCTTATCTGGCAGTAAAAGGAGATGAATCACCGACATTGCTGATGCTTGAAGCATGTGAGGTGATGGAAGCAAAAGAAGAAAATACTACGGATGAAATATGTCTAGTGGAAGAAAAAGTCCAACTCCACTCCAAAGTAAACGACAAGATGCGGGAGAATGTATGGTTCTTGGACACGGGAGCAAGTAACCATATGACAGGATGTAAAAGGAAATTTGTCGACTTGGATACATCCGTCTGCGGCACAGTAAGATTCGGAGACGGATCTTTCGTAAAAATTGCAGGCCGAGGCTCGATCTCGCATAAAGGCATCGGTGAACACAAGGTGCTAACTGAAGTATATTGGATACCTAAACTGACTAGCAATATCATAAGCCTTGGACAACTAGAAGAGCGAGGCTGCAAGGTTGTAATACAGGAAGGACACTTGTGTGTGTTCGATTGGTAGGAAAGGCTGATGATAGAGTCAGGAGAGCTACAAACAGATTGTATGTGCTAAATTTGAACCCGGCAAAACCCATATGTCTACTAGCTCGGATGGATGAAGAAGCTTGGAGATGGCACGGTAGGTTTGGACATCTGAACTTTGAAGCATTACGGAAGTTAAGTCAAGAAGGCATGGCAGAGGGTCTCCCACTGGTAAAGCACCTAGAACAGATTTGTGATGGGTGTCTTGTTGGGAAACAACGCCGCACACCGTTCCCTCAAGCATCAAGCTTCAGAGCTAGTTAGACATTAGAACTAGTGCATAGCGACATCTGCGGTCCAATCTCTCCTCCCACACCGGCCGGAAACAAGTATTTTCTGCTGGTAGTAGACGATCTCAGTAGATATATGTGGATTGTACTACTGAAATCAAAAGATGAAGCTTTTCAGGCTTTCAGGAAGATCAAGACAGCAGCTAAAGTAGAAGCAAGAACAAAACTGAGATCGCTACGCACAGATCGGGGAGGTGAGTTTAGGTCAGAAGAATTCGACACGTACTGTGAGGAACTGGGAATTAGAAGATTTCTGACAGCACCTTACTCACCTCGCATACAACTAGTGTTCTTTTAGCTTTTCTAATACCAGACGTAGGTGCTCAGCATGATCCTCATCGTCCTTGGAATAAACGAGAATGTCGTCAATGAACACCACTATGAATTTGTCCAGGTATTCCATAAATACTTTATTTATGAGATTCATGAAATAGGCCAGGGCATTGATTAGGCCAAAGGACATGACTGTGAACTCCTACAGTCTATATCTGGTGGTGAAGGCTGTTTTTGAAATGCCTTCGGCTCTAATCTTTAGGTGATGTTAGCCTGATCTCAAATAAATTTTGGAGAACATGGCAGCTCCTCCTAGTTGGTCAAATAGGTCATCAATCCTAGGAAGGGTGTATTTGTTTTTTATGGTTACTTTGTTCGAAGACTAGTAATCCACACACATCTAGATGGTGCCACCCTTCTTCTTGACAAATAGCACCGGGAGAGAAACTGGGTCTGATAAAACTCTTTTCCTATAATTCTTGGAGTTGCTTCTTAAGCTCTTCTAACTCATCAACGATCATTCTATAAGGTCTCTTGGCAATTGGAGCAGCTCCAGGCTTTAGATTGATGACGAACTCAAGGTCCCTATCTGGCGGCATGCTTGGTAACTCTTTCGAAAACACTTCAGGGTAATCTTGTACTACCAGCATCCCTTCTAGAGGTATATCTTCGAAATGATAAACCGCATGTCTCCAAGATAGGGTCGATCCACCTTGACTACTATGGTCAACCATGGGCACTTGGTCAGGCTTACTCTATTGGTAGCACAGTCTATTACTCCCTGGTGTTTTGCTACCAATCCATTCCTAGTATAATGTCCAAGGTCTCGGAGTGCAATACTATTAGATTTGCCAAGAAGCCAAACTCTTCCATGGTGATTTCTACCCCCAGGCATACTAGGGTGGCGGTAATAGTTCCGGCAGGTTAGCTAAATACCACTGATTTCTTTAACGGGTAGGTAGGTAACCCAAGTTTATTCACTTACCCTCTTGCTATACACGAGTGTGAAGCCCCAGAATAAAAAAGAACATGTGCCAGCATAGTCTTGATAGAGAACATACCCATCAAGACTCTGGCGGCTTCCTGTGCTTTCTCAGCTGTGATGTGGTTGACTCGGCCATGGTTGTGGCCATGGTTATAAAGAACTTTTGGATGAACCTCCTTTCTGGCCTCTACACCACTTGTTTACGCTTGTGGCTGGCTTCAATGTTCTTCCTCTCATTCTCCAAAATGAGAGTTTGATTCACCAGTTGGTGGAAGCTAGTGATGTCTTGAATAATCAGTTTACATGTAGATCCTCATTCATACCTTCAAAGAATCTATCAATCTTTTCTTCCTCATCCGCCACATCCTTGGGAACATAGCGGGTGAGTTGATTGAACTTGGTAAGGTATTCATTGACAGACATGTTCCCTTGCTTTAGGGTGCAAAATTCATTTTTATTCATTCTCATTACCCCTGCAGGGACAAAGTTGGCCTTAAAGGTTGTCTTAAACTCCATCCATGAAATGACTGGGTGAGCATGCTAGGCTCGAGGGGCTCGGTTAACTTGGTTGACTCCGCCTGCCTCTCGACCTGCAGCTGCTGCTTGCCTTTCTGCTTTCCCTTCGGAGTCATCTTCAGTCGGTGTGTCCTCTTGGTCCCGAGTGGACAAGTAGTTCTCCCACCATGTTGTGGCCGCTCCCTTGAGCTGGTGAGTGGTAAAGATTACTCGATCTTCTTCGGTATACTTGGCAAGTCGTAGTTTTCTTTTAGTGTCTCGTAGACAGTCTTCGGTTTCGAGGGGCTCATCTGCCAAAGAGAAGGTCAAGGGCCGAGTCCTTAAAAAGTCACCTAGCTTGGTGCTATGGGCGTCGGCATTCTCCTGTTGACCGGTGTAGATGGCCTGCAAGAGCTGAGTCTGATGTGCATGACATGTGCCATGGTGGGGTTTTTTGGTGGAGGTGGAGGGTTAACTTTCGGACCTCGGCCTCTACCTTGGCCCACAGGTGGGGTTTCCTGATTAGCATCAACCTCAGCCTGCATACCCGGATTGGCGTTAGCCTGGGCTTGGGCAATTCGCTGGGTCGTCATCTGCAGATACCAGTTGCCCTTTGAGTACATATAGTGAGTAAGTGGGTTTTTGGCCCACGTCAATTCATGCAAAAACCAACAAAAACAAGATAAACGACAAATCGAATTACAATACAAGGTCTACATTTGGCTGCATTACATTCATAATTAGAAGTTTACAGAGCTCAACACTTTATAGCACCTAGGCTATGTTGAGTACTTGGTTACAACAATGTGCTAGCTCCTAATACACTCCTTACTACTACGGGGCTAGTGCTCACTATCACCATACCGCACTGAGCACTATGTGTTAGTGATATGCCCTAGAGGCAACATGGAGATGTTGTATATATATATCACATACTATGTTTATGATACATTATTTTGTTCCTTGGAATAGACATCATCATTATTGATCAATGAGTATGTGACTTATTCATGAGACTCTTAAATACTAAGATGTTGCTATTTCTAAATGATCCCTGATTGTATATCATATGAGGAACAAATATGATTCAAAGACAAAGATCAGCATATGTATTGATTGATGATCATGTCTCATGGATCATGGTATGGTGATACCAAATCAATAATATGGACATGTGTTAGTGAACATATGTTGGATAGACTGCCATGAGACACTGCGAGATTCCATGTGTCATCGATTGGTCTCAAGTAGTGTTTATGTAGAATCCTTAGACTTAAGATCATCATGGTTCCCAACATGAGTAGTAGCTTATTTTGGGACTACTAAACACTACTCCGTAGAATCGCTGGTAGTCATAAAAGTAGTCTTCGGGTTTGCAATGAAACATGTAGTGGGATGTGAATGATCAAGATAGAATTTGCCCCTCCTTATGGGAGAGATATCTCTAGGCCTCGATGTAATGGATTATGAAAGTGCATGGCCATGCCAAGGTGATTGAGGAGTCAATCACGAGTTTATAATCCATCACGAAATCGAGAGAGTGATTGAGCTATTAAGAGGATAACACAGTCTCGCTTGAGCTCAATCTATATCGTGAGGCAAAGGGATTCGTACATGAGAGAACATTACAGTTCAGCCGATATGATCTTTACATATACTTTGGGGTTAATATGTCTTACTAGAGGCGCTATTAACAGGTGACCGGAAAGGCGTTTCCGGTCACGACCAAGTATCGTGAACCTCTGTGTCGCACGCTTAACGGGTTGGAACACCGATTCGAATATGATTCGGATATGGGCTCAATTCGGATAAAGATCCGAATAGACTCCTAATGGGCCTCGGTCCGCAAGGCCCACGTGAGGAGGTCTATATATATGGAGGCGAGGGGTGAGGAGTTTTGTCCTGGTAACATCTAGCAAAACCCTAGCCGCCACCTCCCGAGCCAAACCCTAGCTGCTCACGAGTGCTAGTACACTCGCGATCGGCGTTCGGCCCGGGCGTGTGGATACCGATGGAGGCGCCGCTCGTTGCGATCTTTGATCGGCGTGCGTGGAGAGACGATCTGTTCGGGACGATCGGCTACTTCCACTACTACCTCGGCGCGTGATTGGATCGGTGTCCAATTCTTCTTTCATTGCTGGCTGCGCGTCTAAGTGGTAACGATCCATGATCCTTCCTTAGCATCATGTTCTTGGGTGCGCGGTAGAAAAGTTTTGTTTTACGCCCGTAGCCTCACGCGTATTCCTTTACTATGCTAGTGTATCTACTCCTCCACTGGCGGCTCTTGGGCAAGAAGGGTCATGTCAGTGGCTGGGAGCGGGAGTGGCTACCAAGTCCAAGAGTTTGAACGGGAGCGGGAGTGGCTACGGCCATGGTGGGGTCCTCCAAGAGTGACAGTGACCCTCAGACCAGGGGATCGCATGCTCTTACGAGCAGTGAGCTGGGTGTGGGGCCCATTAGACCGTGGATGGGGTGGAGCAGAATCCAGGATGATGATGGGAGACGCAGTGGGAGCTGGAGCAAGGATTGCCGTGGCAACGGCAGTCCGCTGAAGCTCAGCGATGGCGGCGGTCTTCTCCTTCTCTATTTCTACAAGTGCCTTCTCGCATTTAGCGGCTGCTCTGTAGTGCTCTCTTGCGATGAGTGGCTAGCAAGTAGAAGCTAGCGAGTTAGTGATCTCCTCTAGCACTACAACGTAGGTGGCTCCCATGGCCCTAGTGAGGTGAACCCGGTGGGAGAGCATGGGGTTGTCTCGCTTGTGACTCGCCCCTCACGGGCGGGATGGATAGTAAAGAATGGAGACATCAACGAGTGCAAGTCCGTGGATGTCGCATAGTCGGGCAGCAGCTAAGCGAGCAACGTCCTGAAGAGTAGTAGACGTAGTGTTCCTCCTGTATAGACTCCTAAAGACATGTGGTGGTGCAGGTCCCATCTTGCTTAGTTTGCAATCTGGATCAGCGCATATGTTGATATGCGATAGTAGTAGATTGGATCTATTACAGTCTAAATCAGGTAGCACGGGTTGATGAGATCAATCGGTCATAAGGGGTTGAAATAGGTATGAGTTGATAGCATCATAAGGCCAAAAAGATTAGTTCGTGCTCCTTCTTTGATGTATCGCGCGACTTGCCCCTACCGCTGGAATCACCATCGGGGCTAATCTGCGCGCTGTCGATGATCGAGCCAACGGATCGAGGTCTTGTGTTGTGGTCTCCTCAAGTATACGATCGCGATGATCAATATGATTGATCTAATGAAAATTGAGACATTTTGAATGGCTCGGTTTGGGTTGATTTGATCGGCTCGATAAGACTTTCATAGCGATTGCATAGACTTTCATAGGGACCGCCGTGTGTATCCCCCCTTGTATAGCGTCGTGGGTTTACATCGTTAGGTAGAATGCGATTCTACGTCTAACTTATTTTTGCAGGAATGGTGTGAATAGTATGGCCTATAGCTTATTTGAATGTATGAGATGTATGTGATGCATGTAACATTCGTTCATGGCTGCGTGTCATGATTATTACAGCTATTGTTAGCTGTATATATATATTGTATTTAACGACCTGCGTGTCGACCTTAATGCTTGAATCTATCTTTGTAATCTTCAATTTCTAGCTATTATAGGTAGTAGCCTAGTTTTGAGGTTACAAGCTTTTAAGCATGGTGGCCTAAAGGAGTGATGTGGAGGATGTAGATCGTCTACACCTACTTGGAGATGGATATCACCATTTTTGGGCCATACTACTTCACAGTTAAATGTGTTTATCTATGATGTTATCTATCTTATTCTTATGTAATGATATATGTGATATGTTGCTTTGGTAGGATAGAATCCCTCTTAAAATTATGTGTTAATGCCCTTCCATATGCTGCACCAAAAGATAATGATCACCGCATGGTAGGTCTACCAAAGTAGAGTGCCATCGGTTATCATCATCATTTGGGGTAAATGTCGGACATCTACATGCGGAAGCATTTGGTTTACTTAACAAGGTTATCAAAATAGTTTTGGACCTTGGGGCATAGATTGGGGCGAGGCATGCCGATGTCACCCAAAGTAGAGTCACATAGGGATGTGATTAGCAAGGTGTTGCTTACCCATGTCACTAGTTTTCTAGCCGTGATGCCAAAGCTCACTAGGAATTAGTGAAATGAGGATCTTTACCCACTATGTAACTTAGAGAGAGTTTTTGTTGCAAAACTCATAGTGGGAGTCTTTTGCTAAATAGTTTAATAAAGATGAACATAAACATAGTGCTAAACTTTGCATATTCTTATGTTGTAGATCATGTCACTAACGCATCCAGTACTTTTAATTTGCGATCTGTTCTTGAGAAAGAAAAACTCAATGGAACAAACTTTTTGGATTGGTATCGCAACTTGAGAATTGTTCTCAAGCAAGAGCGCAAGGAGTATGTCCTTGAGTCTCCTTACCCCGAAGACTTGCCTGATAATGCTACATCACTGCACGGAGAGCTTATGAGAAGCAAGCGAATGATTGCCTTGATGTGAGTGTCTCATGCTTGCCACAATGTCCTCTCGAGTTTGAAGCAATATGAGAACACAGATGCCTACAATATCATTGTGGGGCTACGTGGTATGTTTGAGAACCAAGCAAGGGCTGAGAGGTTCAATACTTCAAAGTCCTTATTTGCGTGCAGGCTTGCAGAAGGGAATCCCGTCAGCCCTCATGTGATTAAGATGATTGGCTACATTGAGAGTCTGGAAAAGCTTGGTTTCCCTTTAGCCAAGAGTTGGCTCTGATGTGATTCTCCGATCGCTCCCCCCGAGCTTTGAGCCATTCATAATGAACTTTAACATGAACAACCTAGACAAGACCTGGCTGAGTTGCATGGGATGCTAAAATCTGCCGAGGAAAGCATTAAGAAAAGCAGCAATCATGTGATGATGATGCAGAAAGGCAAGGGCAAGCCCTATGTCAAGAGAAGCGCGGTCAAAAGAAAGAAAGCTCGATGCGATCGCGGCGGTTCTAAGGCCAAGAAAGACAAGAAGGGCGATGCTCATCTGATGCAGATTATTACTCTGTAAGCAATCGTGACATTGGAAAAGGAACGCCCAAAGTACTTGGAGGATCTTGAGAAGAAGAAGGAAATCGACTTCCACTCGGTATAAATGTTATAGAGATCAATCTTGCTACTTCATCAACTCGATTCTTGGGTATTTGATACCGGATCGGTTGCTCATATTTGCAAATCGTTGCGGGGCTAATAAGAAGTAGAAGTTTGAGGAGGAGCGAAGTGGATCTTCGCGTTGGCAATGGAGCAAAAGTTGCTGCGTAGCTGTTGGCACCATGCCATTGTCTTTACCTTCGAGGATTAGTTTTGGAATTGAATAATTGTTATTGTGTTCCATCTCTTTCAAAGAACATTATTTACGCTTCATGTTTGCAAGCGAAGGTTATGACTTTAAATCTATGGACAATGGTTGTTCTCTTTATTTCAAAGATATGTTCTATTGTCATACTCTATTGGTGAATGGGTTATACGTTCTTACTCTTGAAGGGTCACGGTCTATAACATTAATGCAAAGAGGCAACGTCAGAATGATTTGAATCCACGTTTATTTGGCACTGCCGCTTAGGTCACATAAATGAGAAACGCATGCGAAGCTCCATAGAGATGGTATTCGCACTCATTTGATTTTGAATCATTAGAGACATGCGAATCTTGTTTACTTGGCAAGATGACAAAGGCACCTTTCACCGGTCAAGGTGAGCGGGCAAATGACTTATTGGCACTCGTACATACTGATGTATGTGGACCAATGAGCTTAACGACGAGGTGGTTTTGAGACTTCATAACTTTTACTAATGACTTTAGTAGATATGGGTATATCTACGATGAAGCATAAGTCCGAATCCTTTGAAAAGTTCAAGGAATTCCAAAATGAAGTGCAAAATCATTTAGACAAGACAATCAACTTTCTACGATCGATCGTGGAGGCGAGTATTTGAGCCATGAGTTTGGCAATCATCTAAAGGATTGTGGAATTGTTCCACAATTGACTCCGCTAGGAACACCTCAATGGAATGGGGTATCGAGCGGAGAAATCGCACCTTATTAGATATGGTGCGCTCCATGATGAGCCAAAGTGATCTTCCGTTGTCTTTTTGGGGTGCGCTCTTGAAACGACCGCGTTCACACTAAACAGGTTCCATCAAAATCGTTAGAAAAGACACCATATGAGATGTGGACGGGACAACGTCCTAGCTTGTCTTTTCTTAAGATTTGGGGATGTGAGGCTTATGTAAAACGTTTACAATCGATAAGCTCACTCCTAAATCTGATAAATGCTTCTTTATCGGGTATCCTAAGGAAACAAAAGGATATTATTTTTATAATCAAGGAGAAGGCAAAGTGTTTGTCGCCCGGCATGGTGTCTTCTTAGAGAAAGAGTTTCTCTCAAGAAGGGATAGTGGGAGCACAGTGCAACTTGAAGAAATTCAAGAAACACCTGATAACGTTTCAGCTCCTCTGAGAACCACAGCAGATGAACAAACTGTTGAAGAACCTGTTGTGGACACACCAGCACCACGTAGGTCAGAAAGGTCACGTCGTGCACCTGAGAGGTACATGTTCTTGACTACTCAACAAAGGGACATTTTGTTGTTAGACAACGATGAGCCTAAGACCTATGAAGAAGCGATGGTGGGACGGACTACGAGAAATGGCTTGAAGCCATGAGATCGAAATTGAATCCATGCACGATAATCAAGTTTGTAACTTGGTTGATCCACTGATGGTGTTAAAACCATTGAGTGCAAATGGGTTTTCAAGAAAAGATAGACATTGATGGAAATGTTCACATCTATAAAGCGCGATTGGTGGCCAAAGGTTTCAAACAAATTCAAGGTGTTGATTATGATAAAACTTTTTCGCGTCGCAATGCTAAAGTCTATTCGGATCATTCTAGCGATTGCTGCATATTTCGACTATGAAATATGGCAAATGGATGTCAAAACAGCTTTCCTTAATGGAAATCGAGTGAGAATGTGTACATGACACAGCCCACGGGTTTTGTCGATCCATGTCGATTGGAAAGATATGCAAGCTCCAAAGATCCATTTATGGATTAAGCGAGCATCTCGGAGTTGGAACATTCGTTTTGATGAAGTAATCAAAGGGTTTGGTTTCATCAAGAGCGAAGAAGAGCCTTGTGTTTACAAAAGGCTAGTGGGAGCACACTCGTATTTACGGTCTTATATGTGGATGACATATTACGATCGAAATGACATTCCTTTGCTCGAATCTGTTAAGTCTTCATTAAAAATAGTTTCTCTATGAAAGACTTAGGAGAGGCATATATTCTGGGCATCAAGATCTATAGAGATAGATCAAAAGGCTAATTGGATTAACCCAAGATACGTACATTGACAAGGTGTTGAAAAGGTTCAACATGCATGATTCCAAGAAAGGTTTTCTACCTTTGTCACATGGTATGAATCTCGGCAAGAATCAGTGTCCTAGTACACGATGAGCGGGATAAAATGAATGCGATTCCATATACTTGGCTATTGGGTCCATTATGTATGCCATGCTTTGTACCGTCCGGATGTTTCGTATGCTTTAAGTGCTACAAGTAGATACGATCGAGATCGGTGAAAGTCAGCTGGATTGCCGTAAAGAACATCTTGAAGTACTTGAGAAGAACTAAAGATGTGTTCCTTGTCTATGGAGGTGAGGAAGAGCTCGTTGTAAATGGTTACACGATGCTAGCTTCCAAGCCGACAAAGATGATTTTAGATCGCAACTGGATTTGTGTTACTTTGAATGGCGGTGCGGTAGTGGAAGAGTTCCAAGCGTGACGGTTCTTGATTCTACAACAGAAGCGAGTACATAGCGGCCTTCAAGCCGCCAAAGAGGCTGTTTGGATCAAGAAATTTATTTCGAGCTTGGTGTGATGGCTAGTGCCTCCAGCCCAATGGACCTCTCTTGTGACAATAGTGGGGCCATTGCACAAGCCAAGGAGCCTAGATCGCACTGAGGTCCAAGCACATTTTACGGCGATTTCATCTCATCCGCGAGATAGTGGAGAGAGGCGATGTGAAGATATGCAAAGTACAAGCGGATTTGAACATTGCAGATCCGTTCTAAAGCCGCTTCCCACCAAAGCATGAGGCTCACACTAGGGCAATGGGTATTAGATACCTACATGATTGACTCTAGTGCAAGTGGGAAGCTGTTAGTGATATGCCTAGAGGCAACATGGAGATGTTGTATATATATATCACATACTATGTTTATGATACATTATTTTGTTCCTTGGAATAGACATCATCATTATTGATCAATGAGCATGTGACTTATTCATGAGACTCTTAAATACTAAGATGTTGCTATTTCTAAATGATCCCCGATCGTATATCATATGAGGAACAAATATGATTCAAAGACAAAGATCAAAGATATGTATTGATTGATGATCATGTCTCATGGATCATGGTATGGTGATACCAAATCAATAATATGGACATGTGTTAGTGAACATATGTTGGATAGACTGCCATGAGACACCGCAGAGATTCCATGTGTCATCGCTTGGTCTCAAGTAGTGTTTATGTAGAATCCTTAGACTTGAGATCATCATGGTTCCCAACATGAGTAGTAGCTTATTTTGGGACTACTAAACACTACTCCGTGGCTCGGGTAGTCATAAAAGTAGTCTTCGGGTTTGCAACGAAACATGTAGTGGGATGTGAATGATCAAGATAGAATTTGCCCCTCCTCATGGGAGAGATATCTCTGGGCCTCGATGTAATGGATTATGAAAGTGCATGGCCATGCCAAGGTGATTGAGGAGTCAATCACGAGTTTATAATCCATCACGAGAATCGAGAGAGTGATTGAGCTATTAAGAGGATGACATAGGTCTCGCCTTGAGCTCAATCTATATCGTGAGGCAAAGGGATTCGTACATGAGAGAACATTACTGAGTTTAGCCGATATGATCTTTACATATACTTTGGGGTTAATATGTCTTACTAGAGGCCGCTATTAACAGGTGACCGGAAAGGCGTTTCGGGTCACGACCAAGTATACGTGAACCTCTGTGGTCGCACGCTTAACGGGTTGGAACACCGATTCGGATATGATTCGGATATGGGCTCAATCGGATAAAGATCCGAATAGACTCCTAATGGGCCTCGGTCCGCAAGGCCCACGTGTGGAGGTCTATATATATGGAGGCGAGGCTGAGGAGTTTTGTCCTGTTAACATCTAGCAAAACCCTAGCCGCCACCTCCCGAGCCAAACCTAGCTACTCACGAGTGCTAGTACACTCGCGATCGGCGTTCGGCCGGGCGTGTGGATACCGGTGGAGGCGCCGTTGCGATCTTGATCGGCGTGCGTGGAGAGACGATCTGTTCGGGACGATCGGCTACTTCCACTACTACCTCGGCGCGCGTGATTGGATCGGTGTCCAATTCTTCTTTCGCTGCATTTGCGGCGTCTAAGTGGTAACGATCCATGATCCTTCCTTAGCATGATGTTCTTGGGTGCGCGGTAGAAAAGTTTTGTTTTCTGCTTCCGTAGCCTACGCGTATTCCTTTACTATGCTAGTGTATCTACTCCTCCACGAAACTGGCTCTTGGGCAAGAAGGGCATGACCGGTGGCTGGGAGCGGGAGTGGCTACCACAAGTCCAAGAGTTTGAGCGGGAGCGGGAGTGGCTACGGCCATGGTGGGGTCCTCCAAGAGTGACAAAGGACCCTCGGACCGGGGATCGCATGCTCTTCGAGCGATGGTGGGTGTGGGGCCCATTAGACCGTGGATGGGGTGGAGCAGAATCCAGGATGATGATGGGAGACGCAGTGGGAGCTGGAGCAAGGATTGCCATGGCAACGGCAGTCCGCTGAAGCTCAGCGATGGCGGCGGTCTTCTCCTTCTCTATTTCTACAAGTGCCTTCTCGCATTTAGCGAGCTGCTCCTGTAGTGCTCTCTTGCAGTAGTGGCTAGCAAGTAGAAGCTAGCGAAAGTTAGTGATCTCCTCTAGCACCGCAACGTAGGTGGCTCCCATGGCCCTAGTGAGGTGAACCTCGTGGGAGAGCATGGGGTTGTCCTCAGTTGTGACTCGCCCCCTACGGGCGGGATGGATAGTAAAAGAATGGAGACATCAACAGTGCAGGTCCGTGGATGTCGCATAGTCGGGCAGCGACTAAGCGAGCAACGTCCTAAAGAGTAGTAGGCGTAGTGTTCCTCTGTATAGACTCCTAAAGACATGTGGTGGCGCAGTCCCATCTAAGGCAAAGAGGAAGACCTCCATGATCCAAGACTCCCTGGGTCCTTCTGCAACCTTGCGTCCCGTGTAGTTAGGCTGATCCTTATATCCCAAGTAATGCAGCAGCTTGTGCAAAATATAGGCAAAGTCCCCCTCGCACTGTCCATGAGTAAGGTAGTCCCAAGTACCCTCTGCAGCTCCCACCATCTTACATTAAGGCACAAAGGCTAGTATCTCTTTTAGAACTCCAAAGGAAGAAAGACAAGGTCAGATTTAAGAGGGATAAGAGAGGAAGTAATACGCTATATTTGTAACACCCCAAGACCCACATTACCCTGGGATACCACTAAACTACTCTACAAGCTAGCCAATTTACAAGGTAACATAAACTGGCAATAATTTCTAAATCATGATCAGCTAAGCGAAAGTATACTAAAATAAAGGTAAAGGGACACTACCAGTTAAAGAATAGCCGCTAATAAACTTTAACTAATTAAAGCGAACTATAACCTAACTTTAATAATTAAAAGTGATCAACAATGAGAGATAAAAAAATGAATAACCGAAGACTGCACTTATTTATTACAATATGAAACATGATATGGTGTATGACAGTGATGTGCCGCTCTACCCTTCCCATGCATGCTCGAGAATCACCTGGAGGAGGGGGGAAACAAGAGTGAGATAAAAATCTCAGCAAGCAAACTGTTTCACAAGCTAATTAAATTACAATAGTTTAATCATCAATATTTATTTCCCACAATGACTACATTTATATCCTCAACCCCAAATCACCACCAACGACGGTAAAACATTAGCAAATAAATCTTGTTTAACTACTTCATAACCTCAATCACTACCACTACCAAAGACAATAAAGCATTAACGTGTTTTACCTCACTAACTTTATTATTACTGACATCCACAACTGCTATCAACAATTACCACAAGAAAAAAGAATCTCATGCCACAATCACAATCCCTACCATACCACAAGGGATGAACCCCATTCCACGACCACAGCCACATTCCTCATACCACAAGTGACTCTCATGAGCCAATTCCACATTACAACTAAGAAGTTGTATTTGTTTGCAAAATAACCCCACCATCATACATTGCATAAGTATGTAAATGATCTTTCCACCATGTAATGCATATGAATGCGTATGATCCACTGCACCTTTACCCAACAAGGTAAGAGTGTGCATCGTACTAAGATAATGTATGATGCTGTACCAATACGGTTGCGGTTATAAACGGCGACATCCTCAATACAAATGTCACGATATGATATGAATGATATGATAATCATAAACCACAAGAATTTAACCACGAAGATCAACAACATAATCATCATGAATACTTCCTCATAATCCACATGTGTCTCATTAAGCACAATGCCAATCGATGAGGACATCACTTCTACTGATATGAACACTCCTATTGATATGAACACTCCTCTTACTGCTTCCATGAATAATGGGCAAGGTCCAATTACTCGGGTATGTGCTCGTCAACTCAACTATCAGGTAAACTTGTTTTTAGGAGTCAATAATATTTCCGCTGAGAATTTGATACTTCCTAAGACTTGTGATTTTCTTGTTCTTAGAAACTATGGAGAAGAACCACGCGAGCTCAAGTGTAGAAGTGGAACCGTCAAGCGCAATCCAACTCATATTCGCGAGTTCGACTCAGATTCGGACTGCTTGACAGCGCCTACTTCAAACGGCCATAACTTTTGATCCAGAAGGTTTCTCGGGGCCCGTGAGTACTCGTTGGAAAGATTTGGGAGTCTAATTTCATATGAATCAGGTCTCATATCGAAATTCCACCCGAGCCGATCAGAAACTGCAAAACAAGTTGCGTCACTTTTCCAGTCTGAGTCAAAGTGGGCATTGGGCCTTGTAATCACACTTAGACTATCTGGACAGGCACTATTCATGGGTGGTACTGTTCACATGAACAGTACTCATAAATAGTATTGCACCCTCTTTTGTTAGATAAGTGCGGCCTCCCCCACCCCTATTTAAGGAGGTCGCACCCCTTTAGTTTTCCTCGAGTTTTTCTTTAGAGTTTATTCTGCTTAGCAGTCTCATTGCACGTCTGGTTGAGGAACCCCAACTTATGAACTTAATATTTATTCGTAATACAATTTCAGATTGCACATTTTATTCTCTTGCTTGTGTTCTCGATTCGCTTGCAGGAGATAGCCTTCTTAGCGAGGTCAACGCGTTAAACGCGGTTGATAATCATCGGAGCAGTGGTGTAGTGATTGTGAGGGGATCGATCTGTTTTGGTCAGAGCCTTTGGATCATCAACGTCGAGTTCTCCACAATCGACTTATCAGTACCTCTTGGAAGATCGGACCATCGTCACATTACCAATGATTCATAAGATCAATACGACATAACCTACATTTGGTTCACCAAGATCATAATCAATTGATCTATAGGGAATTCTACCACTTAGACCACAATATATTCATCAAGAGTTATACCACCACAATCATAAATATTCACTAAGAATACTACCACCTAGACCACAATATGTTCATAAAGAATACTACCCCATAACTATATTTATTTCATCAAGAACAATTCCACATACCCATAATTAAACCATCAAGATCATAAGTAGTTGAATTCTTAAAACACCACCACATGGACCACATTAAGAAAGCATGTAACAATGACATAGTATCTCAAATTAAGAGAATTAATTAATGTGAATGTAGAATGATTAACGAGTTAAACAGTAGCACAACCGCTACGTTTACTTGCCTCTACCGGTGAAGCGAAGAAATCATGCACACTCAGGAGCAAAATCACCTATCCAAAAGTACCTCTTAGCACAATACTACAGTAATGAAAACGCGACTTAAGAAGCAAAGATGACGCTAAACCCCAAAACCCCACACATCTCTCTCCGCTTAACGTTTCTACACTCTACCCACTACAGCAGCGCTGCTTAATTTTTTGTATCTTTAAAACTATCAAACCATTTATAGAGAGAGATATATTTCTGAAATCTACACTTAAATACCTTCATCTTTCAAGTATATCACTTCTTTTTATTTTGTTACTAACGAGGTGCAACTTAACGCGCAAAACAGAGAACGATCTCTGTTCTGGCAATCTGGGCAGTCATTTTGTAACGCACCCCAACCACAGTATAAGGCTCTAAAAATTATGATTTTTATACAGTAGTTAGATTATTGAATTCTCTACATTTTTCACAAATGTGACAAAAAACCATAAAAGCCATCTACTGCTCCTAAATTACACCCAACAGCAATCTGTCCCAGTCTGCACCCCTGACAGACAACATGGTTCCCGACCCTGCTGCGCCCAAATCCCATGACCAAAAATTCTAAAAAAAACTACAAAAGATAGGTCTCATCGTCCTCTACAATTTTTCTTTTGGGCAGACCCGCAAGAAAAATCGTTTCGTAGGTCTAAATTGCGCAAACATTCGCGCTGCATGGATTGATCTACAAACAGCCAGCAGGAATTCCCTAATCGGAGAATCAAATTGCTAAACCCCATCAATTCCAATGCTAAGAACCCTAATTACAGCAAAACCAGAAGGGTTTGGGATGAGGGAGAGTTACTTAGGGGATCCCCTTGGGATCACCCCTCTTCTTTCCTCTTCTTCTTCTTCCCTTCCTTCTCTTCTCTTTCCTTGCTTTCCCCTTTACATCAATGGACATGGCAGCAGTTTGGGGGAGGGTGGAGGCACAAGGGGAGAAAGGGGTGGCGGCTAGGGGGACAAAAGGGATAGGGGTTTGGCCAAAGGGTTTTTTTGGGGGAAAACTAGGGTTAGGGGGTGGGGGCGGCTCCACTTGGGCTGGTTGGCCCAAGGTGGCAAGCCCACCCTTCCAGACAGCCTACAAAGTGAATTTTAATTAATTTAATTTATTTTTTTATTTTAGATTATTCCTCAATTTTATTTTTTCTTCCCATGATTTATCAAAAATCCGGCGACTCCACGATTACTTTAAAAACTGACACCAAAACGACGTTCAGGGTATTATAATATTTTTTTTGAAACCCCTTTTTTTATAGATTTGAAAAAAATGAAGTCCTATGTCTTTACCAAGTAGCCTTCCTAAGATGTTTCCATACAGTCGTATGCTCTGATACTAGCTCTGTCAGTCCCGAATTTGAAATCCAGAATCTTCTGTGATTCCATCGCACTATTCCCTAGATCAGTAGATAGTGCTCATAGTACATTGCCGTATCAATTCATACATCGCAAGACATTCATTCAACCATAATTTTATACATTAGAGTTGAAATACACCACGTCGGGTGACAGTTTACATAAGGGTCGCCTCGGTCAAAATATTTACAAATCAAAAGACAGCAGTGGAAACCATGAACAAAAGTACGACCATTAGCCACAAGCAAGCGACTGAGGGGTAAATGTGTGTAGCATATATTGCCTAATCCTAGGTAATATAGGTGCACACCCTTCCAGCAAGTCTACTTGCCTAGTACTTGAAATTTTCAAACTCTCCCTAAAAGCCATCATCTGCTCTATTGTTCGAGGCTGGTGCGTCATCGTATGCGTAGTGGTCATGACATCCCACTTCTGTTATGAAGATGCGAGGGTGAGCTCAAATCCACTGTGCTCCGTGAGTCAATACATAGTATGCAATTAATTAAAATGCATGGCTTGCTAAAGAAGGGCTCAGGTTGTTTTATTTGCGGAAAAATTGCTTTGTAAAAGTAATATGAAATATAGAAATCTCCTAAGACCTAGCAGTTTGGACTTAAATCATGGTGTTTGTGAAAAGAAATGTGATAATAGTAGTGGCACATATTTCATCCACCTTTACATGACACCTGCACCATATGTTAATTCTTTAGCGTTACAGCCGCTTCACTGGGGCGACACCCAAGGCAACACAAATTAGGGCTATCCATCGCCCTCCATTTTTCTTCCCAATTCCTCCCACAAAATTTTGGAAATAGAACTATATCCAAGTTAGCTTTCCATGTCCGCCCTTGACCGTGGGCACGGCTATTCGAATAATTTTGACTCTGTAGAGTGTGTACACTTTCATCACAAGAGACAATCCGCTCGCTGCTCCACATGATTCCTTAGTCATGCGGTTGAGTAGATCATCACAGTAACTTTTCAATCTATCTAGCCCCTTGTTCTCATCTCACCCTATGGGTTGCTCCCACTGCGCTAGGTCCCACACGTAGTGCGGGATGTTAACCACTAATCTTGGCGCATTCGGGCTCCACTCCCCTAACGCTAGTATGATAGGAATACTTCAATCTCCACTTGGTGTCCCTTTAGCCACACCAGGCCTTTACACTACCTCACTTCCTTTCCCCTACCTGTGAGATGAGTCCGAAACTCAATAGATTTACTTAGCCAAGTTGCACTTTGCAGACTTGTGGTTGCACTGTTTTACAATGGGATGTTCGACCAGTTCGGTCCCGAGGATTATCCGGTGGTTCTACCACAATCCACACACTCGTGCATTCACCTCGCCATACCCCGAACCATCCGTCGGGCACGTGTAAGCAAGTTGAGGTGTTTGGGAGTATAAAATAATAATTTTCTGAAAATACATAGCCATTTCCATCCACCAATTCCCAAATCAGCTTTTCGTGATTGAATGTGATGCTTGGGATATTTAAGCATCCCTGGGTATCTAAGCAATGCTAAGCCAATCGCATAATCGTAACTTATTTTTGAAAGGTTACCGTTATAATTTTCCTAGGAAGAAAAACAAGGCTCACTGTTCTATGTGCGATGGAAATATAATATTAGCACTTACATAATGGCATATAAATATAGTATTAAAACAGTCATAAAATGTCACATAAAATAATACCATGCAATTTGGTTATTTAAATGTAAATAATTTGCAGAAATGTGGGTTCAACATGATCAAAGTATTGACTCACCTGGGTCACAGTTGCCCTGATCCTGTTGGTCTTGGCTTGCTTTCACCTCGGCCTCTTCATCTTGTACTTCGTACGCTATTTTACGTTGAGCGAAAATTTGGACAACAATTAGTACAGCCAAATAAATTCTCACAAAAATTCAAACAAGCTCAAAATTCATGATTTTAGTTCCATTAGATAGATGATGAATTTAGAAATTTGTTTCACTTTATTTGGAGTTAGGATGAATTAGTTATGATTATTTGAAGTTTTTAGCCTAAATTAATTCAAAATAAAAATTAAAATCCAATAAATAAATCTAAGGAGAGAGAGTGCATGACTAACAGGTGGGGCCCACAGTGGGGTTTAATATTTTCTTTTCTTTTCAGTCAGCGACACGTGGAACCACGGTGGGATTTAATATTCTTTTTTTCTCTGACGGGTGGGGCCCACGGGATTTTTTTTCTAGGCAGCTAACACGTGGGACCCGCTTACAGTTTAATTAAAAAGGAGGCCCGCATGTTAGTGACTGTTTAGGACTAACAATTGTCATTAGCGCTAATGAATCTTGGCATTAACTATTCGTAGGATGAACAGTGTCATCTTCTTCCCGCTAGCGAGAGAGGAGGTTGCCGCTGGCGGCAGGGGCAGTGGTCGGGCGTGAGCATTAGTAAAATGGATTGTTCGTGCCCGTGCCCACCTCGGCGGGGTGTCACCGGCCAATTTGGCCGGAGCGATGGTCGACGGCGACCTTAGGCGGCGGCGAAAAGGGAAGAAGGCTCTGACGATCGACGGCATCCGAGCTCAATTGGTTGCTAATGGAGCATCTGGCGGTCGAAGGCTACCTTGGTCGGTGAGGCTTGAGGATGGCGGTGGTGGCGGTCGGTGTGAGAGCGATGGCGATCGGGAGGCTCACGGTGAATGGTCGGCTCGGCGGTGAAGCTTCGGTCGAGGGTGGGGTAGCGTCGCGTGCTCGAGGAAGCTCTGCGAGACTTGGTGTCCGCAGCGGGGCGGCGGCGGTGGCGTCGCGGCCTGGGTGGAGGCAAGGCATCACTAGCCTACGATGACGTGGGGCGCGACTGTGGCCGACGCAGCAGTGTGGGCGTGGTGGTCTGGCAGCGCACGTAGAGGGACGGGTGCAGGTGAGGTACCACGGCAGAGCAAGCGGCAACATGGGCAAGGAGGCACACCTGCAATAGGTGGTCCAAAGGGAGGAGCGGCGGTGGGGCCACCGTTGAAGAGTCTAGCGAGGAGGAGCAGCCTCGCGAGTGCACACGAGAATAAGGAAAGGGGGGAAGAGGCCGCTCAGCCGGGCAAGGCCGGCTAAATTCCTCCCCTTCTCCTTTTCTCTTTTTTTATTTTTATTTTTATTTTGATTTTTGTTTTTATTTTTATTTTTATTTCTATTTTTACTTTTGGGCACATGGGTGTGTGTGTGTGTATATATATATATATATATACAAAATTTCAGAGATATTCCTTTCAGGTATTATTATTTTTCTTTTAAATTTCTCATATTTTGTATGTCTCCATTTTTCAATTTGTTGCTAATTAACTTTTGAGAATTTTGGCTAATTTTTTTTATCATCTTTTCAGATTCTTCTTTTAATTTAAAATTTACTTCTATTAAATATACCTTCTCTTTTTGGAGTTTTATTTCCATTTTATACTTTAGCATTATATATTTTTTAATGTCTTATTTACTGGAACCTCAATCAAAACCAAAGAAATTCATAAAATTAAAATAACAGGAAAATACAAAAATTCAGAATATTTGTAAACTATACATTTTCCAAAAATCCTAATTTTTGCGATATCACAATGTGGTTGTGCCTAAGTCACCTTAAGGATCGGTCTGTGAGCTAGTACTACAAGTCACACCGTACTACCACAAGTTTGGTATGGAACAGTCCTGGCTAGGTAATATGTGACGTTCCAAATGTAGTTTCGCTATAGGCTGGATGTGAGTGTGGCATAAGCCGCGAGAAGTCTCACATGGCATAAGAGGGGATCCAACTTGTGGATTCAAGTTGTGGTGAAATCTTAGTGGCGACTAACTATTTTGGCTACGGAACATTGTCATGAACTCTCCGCGCACACCTAAGGCGGTGTGTTGTCGCGTGCACAACGAGAGGACATATCGTGTGGGTAAAGTTGTACACCTCTGCAGAGTAACAAACTATTTTGGATAGCCATATCCATGGTCAAGGACATGCCGAGTATGGTTTTTCACGAATTAGACCTTAATTTCATAAAATCTAGTTTGTGGGCAAATGAGAACTCTTTTGAGAAGATAGTTCGGGTGGGATACCTGTGGTTAGGTAACCCTGTGTGCATTAGCTTTTTCTGGGATAGTGCAATTTACACAGAGGGTTACGGAGTTGTTGTTCTAGGGTCCGACAGTGTCTGATGCGAATACGCACATGTCTTGTACTGATATGATCACGCCACAAATGCATACGACCATAGCTCCTAAGAATAAATAAAAGGTGAACTCTAATTTAATTGGGTCATTGTTCCTTATATTTGGAGATGTAGAACTACTATTTTATGTAATTGTATGTAGATCCATACTCGATATATACAAACCTAAATTGAAGATACGTGATGAGGACATCCCAACTACTACCACATCTAGGGTGCATGAGAATGTTTCACGAAGCTGAATCTACGATACAAGGACCAATGACTCGGCCTGAGCATGTCAATTTAACTATCGGTGAATGCGTTCCTAAGTTTGCATACAAATATTTTAAAAATGGAATATTATTTAATCGTTGTGATGATTTAATTGTCCTTAGAAATCATAGAGGAGAACCACATGATCCAAATGTACAAGTGGAACCGTCAAGCGCAAACCAAGTCCATTCATGAGTTCAACTCAGATTTGGCCCCGATGACATCTACTTCAAATATGTATAACTTTTGTATACGAACTCCATTTGAGGTGTGCGAGTATAGCACGAGAAAGAAGAATTCGTCAATTTCTAATGGATTTGGTCCCACCTCCAAATTTCTTCTGTGTGCACATGCAATTACCAAAACAATCCGGCCATCGACTCACCTGGACAGGACCGATTTTAAATGCTCATATATTTCTCATCAAGAGTCCATTTGGAATGTGTGAGAACAGCTTAGAAAGATTATCTCGCCTTCTTT
The DNA here is from genome assembly GCA_036346265.1 of Melocanna baccifera. Lineage (NCBI taxonomy): Eukaryota > Viridiplantae > Streptophyta > Magnoliopsida > Poales > Poaceae > Melocanna > Melocanna baccifera. Next base: position 7,792 of record JAYEVJ010000060.1, on the reverse strand, counting down.
CTAACGGATCTAGCCCCATACAAAAATTCCTTCTGTGCACATCGAAATCATCAAAACAATCTTTCGATTTTGGAAACAGAGATAGAATCCGATATGATTTGATTACTTTTCATGTGTTGAAAACTTCCATAAGTAAGGGCTCCATTGGCCATGTAACACAGACCACCTTTGGAAAAAAGCAATATATGAAAGTTCTTGTTCGAGTTTCTTGTGATTGTCGAAATTTCAAAGGGAATTATGAGTGTTCTTCAATCAAGATCGTTCGGCCTTTCCGCTGGGAATTGGGTGCATGATAGATCTTCGCTTGGTAGCCGGTGAAATTGTCGCGGGTGTGTTTTGGCGGATTAAAGTGTGTTTGTCCCTTGCACTAGTATTGGAGGATCATTGCAATTCATCAAGACTCCCGTGAGTATCCATCCTACGTCGAGAAGATCGGGTGACCCCGTATCATATTAGTATAAGAGTGTGGTTTACTCGGTAGGATCTTATCCCTTTACTTGTTAGTTCATTACTTCTTATCCTATAGTCTATATAGCCGAAAATTGACTCACAAAAAAAATCCAAACCGTAGTTTCGCATCTGTTATTTTCATGAGTTTTATTAAGTCTTGATCCATTCGAACATTTTGTTTACATGCTGATCGTTGTGTTTCTTTTATGTAGCTTAATCGTTGCATACCAATTTTCTTGAAAATCCGCTAGTTGATCTTTCAATTAGCATAAAAAAAGATTCAATTTACTTTTTGAATTCTTATTCTTGCTGTCCATATAAGATCTTTGCGCATCTTAAAAGAATATCATATCCGAATATATCAAGGTTTCCATTTTCTTGTTTGATTCATTGCATGAAACCCTAGTTGTCACAAGTTTGCGCTGAAAAGAATCCTAGTTGGACATGTTGGACAGTCAGAAGTTTGTTGTTTTTCGAATTCCGAGCGTCTATTGAGGTTTTCACTTAAATCCTTTGACCCTTAAGACTAGTCCTTGATAAATGCATATAGGGCTGCTCTTAAATTAATTATTTCAACTGAATATTACCAATTGTCAGTGCATCACTCATCGGACTGACACAAAAAAAATTCAGAGTTTATACCCCTGCATTTTTCAAAAAAATGTTTGTGACTCATATATCTCATTAGACACAGAATAAGAATTTGAATCTTTTGAGTCACTAGCAGGGGTAGCAAAAAAAGAGCAAAAAATAGAGAAAAAAGGGTAAAAGGCCGAACTTGGGTGAGTGTTTTATGATATAAATTCAGTTAGAGTATTTAATTTACTGAGCAATCTTGTACCCTTATTTTTATAATATTGCAATTGGCGGCGTCTCGTGCTTGGTGCAAAACGAGCTAATATTTTTGATTATTTCTTTTAGCTCATTTCTTTGTTTGCATTGAGTCACATTAATCATTGTATATGCGTTCATATACTTCACTTATATCTTTTGGATCAGCACATATGTAAGAGTTTTCTAGCTTGGATTATTACTTAATTCAACAACATCGTGAAACTCAGATTGTGTAGGATAAATACTTCCTAACCAAGCTCCTCTAAATATCCTTTGCCGTGCAATTGTGAGTCACTTATAAATCCGCTTGATCATCACTTGCTATTGTAGCCACCGCCAAGTGTAAGTTTCTTTTGACCTCAATTCACTTCGGAAAGGTAAAAACTTTACTTGATGAGAAAAAATTGAGATAGAGTGAACTCCATATATCATATATATGTTGTGGTTTTTGTGCGTTCCTTGTGCCACTAACCATGATAGGTGGAGAAGATAGCTATGGTGATGCTTCTAACATCAAGCAATGAGAAGTGCAATGAACAAGAATTTGCAATTGGCATAGCCGCCATGGAGGGACAACTCAAGGCACTTCGTCCACAACATGAAGAAGATAACATTACTTTCTATGAAAGCAATAATCCAGAAGAGTATCTTGAGTGGGAATGGCAAATGGAGAAAGTGTTTAGATTTCAAAAGCTTCCCAAAGCCCAAGAGGTTATACGTGCTACAAGAAAATTTGAAGATTATGCTTATAATTGGTGGCAACAACGATTTGGAAAAGAATTCATTAAATCTTGATCAGATTTGAAGGCACTCCTGAGGAGAGAATTTGTGTCATCTTATTATACACGGGGATTACTTCACCATCTAGAGAGTATCACACAAGGGAGTAACATTGTTCAAGAATATTATTTTGAGCTACAAGATGCATTACGTCGGGCGATGTCACTAGTGCATTAAGAGAGAAGGCACACTTCAAAGAAGGATTGAATTCTAAGATCGTCACTGCACTTCAACATAAATATTTTTTGTAGTGTGCATGATCTTGTGAATTATGCTATTGAAGAGGAGAAGAGGCTTATAGAGAAGCGTACACCATAGTTCAATCTATGTCCATACTTCAGTTCTTCTGCCCCTACTAGTGTGGTACATGAGAAGATGACCGAGCATAGGACTTTTCTTGGTCAAGAAGACATATAGTGATATTGCAGAGCTACATATAGCTCTTGAGATACACCACAACCCATGTGAGGATGAGAGCCATATAGCCAAATTGAGTGAGAGTGATAAAAAGAGTGAGAGTGATAAAAAGAGTGAGCTATGTGATTCCACCATATGTGAGGTTGAGAGCATCCCAATTGAGAGTGTGAGAGATACATTGAAAGAAAAGAGAGATAAAAAAGAGAGGTTGATTATGAAACTAACACATTAATATCTACTTCTAATGTTGTTTCTCATATTGTGCATGATAAAATTGAAGACAACAAGTTGAGTGTCCAACAACCGGCACCATTGGAAGCAAAAGATGTGGAGATAACCACGGGTGGAGATGATGTACTTGCTGCTCCATGGTTTCATCACAAGGAGTGGATACCTACAAAATCTACATCAACTGAGGAGGATAACAAAGGTAACAATATTGGTATTGAATTTAATTGTGAAAAGGTGAGTAATTGTGAAAACTCATGTGATCAACCAAAACTCCATGTTCTAAAATTTCTTTGCTCAATTTACATAATGTGGAATTGATTATTCATAAAGAAGTTCTTACTAGAATATCTCCTAATGATTCTTTGTGCTATATCACGTTTGATAATTCTAGAGAGCTATCTAGTGTGATTGATAATGTTGCTAAAATTTTATGTTTAAAATCACTAGTTAGTATCTATGCCTACACATATAAGTTTAATTTGATTGGAGATTATAGTTTAGATGATAAATTTTATGTTCACGAATTTGCATTACATGTGATAATCTTCTGAATTGAAATCGCATATTGTGGATAAACAATCTTTTGTGCTATGTCATGATAACAATGAGATGAATGTTAACAATAGTATTTGCTGTCTAATAAGATTTCTTACGCCTACTTGTTTGCCCTTTAATGTGCAATCGTGTAAAAATACTCAGTAGCGCAGATTGAAGCATGGAAAACGCTCAAAATTTTCTTCCCCATATCGAGCAGCTAAATCTGATTTTGCCTATTAATGAACTATCATGACCTTAGAAAAGTCGAGGACGACTTTCTCTTATGGGAGGAATGATGTGACAAATAATATTGCAATGCAATCTTTTGGTTGCTGCTATATTCATCAGTTTGTGCAAGATAATGGGAATGACAAAACAATTAATACATATATATACCATGCATATGTGTTGTTGTAATGCCCTAAACGTCGTTATGGCGTCCCTAGGAAGGTTTAAGCGTAATCGCGGAGTTCAGTTCTTTTGATCAAATCGTAGGAGATGAAAATAAATTTTCAGAATAGTCTAAAATAAAAAAATAAATTAAATAATTAAAATAAGAGATTTTGAGCGGTTCGGAGGGTGGGCCACCACGTTAAGCCTGCCACCCAAAGGGGCTGCACCCCCAAACCCTAGCCCCTTCCCATAAAATCCCCTTGTTCGCCTCCCCCTTTTCCCTAGTGGCATACCCCCAGCCCCCTTGCGCCTCCACCCCTTCCCCAATGTCTCCCCACTGCCTGTCCATTGATACAAAGGAGAAAGCAAGGAAGAGGAAGGAGAATAGAAGGAAGAGAAGGAGAAGAGAAGGAAGGGAGGAAGAGGAGAAGAGAAGAGGGTGAACTTGAGGGATCACTTAGGTAAATTTTTCCATCCCAAATCCCTCTAATTTTGGTGTAACTAGGGTTCTTGGCTCAGGATTAGAAGGGGATTAGCAAAGCAATTCACCGATTAGGGATTTTCTGCATCTCTGCGTAGTCTAATTTGTGCAGCGACTGTTTATGTAGATTAGGGCTTCAAAATGATTTTTCCTATCGGTCTGGACAAAAGAAAAATTGTAGAGGACGACGAGAAATATCTTCTGTAATTTTTCTAGAATTTTTGGCCACGGGGTTTGGGTGCAGCCAGTGAAACTTTTCTATTTGGCAAAGGTGTAGTCCAAGACAGATTGCTATTCGGGTATAGATTCAAAGTAGAAGATGATTTTTTATGATTTTTCTCTCAATAAAAAAAGTTGTTGATTGTGATCTAGTTGCTGTAAAAATTATGAATTTTAGAGCTTTATACTGATGAGTTTGCTTAAATTGGTTAAAATTATGAGCGGTTGTTCTTTAATTAATAGTGTCCCATTACCTTTTGTCTTAATATGCTTCCGCTTAGCTTAACATATTTTAGAAGTTTTTGTCAGTTTATTTTATCTTGTAAATTGGCTATTTGTGGAGTGGTTAGTGGCATCCTAGGGTAATGTGAGTCTGGGGTGTTCTGATTGGTCTTATCGTTTACTACACCTTCAAAAGTTAATGATGAGATAAGCCGAACAAGTCTTGATGACAAATATATATACCATACATACAAGTTGTATTCTTTGTTTTGTACAATTTCAGGCGATCAAAAGCCGATGACGGCTTTTCTTGAAGAAAAGGATGATAATGCGGATACGCACGTGTCTTATCTTGATGTGATCACGCCACAAATGCATCGACCATAGCTTCCAGAATAAACAAAGGTGAACTCTAATTTAATTGGGTCATTATTACTTATATTTGGAGATGCTGAGAACTACTATTTTATGTAATTGTATGTAGATCCATACTCGATATATACAAACCTAAATTAAAGATGCGTGATGAGAACATCCCAAGTACTTCAACATCTAGGGTGTATGAGAATGTTCACGAGTTGAATCTACGATACAAGGACCAATGACTCGGCGCGAGCATATCAACTTAACTATTAGGTGAATACGTTCCTAAGTTTCACACAAATGTTTCAAAGAATGTAATACTATTTAATCCTTATGATGATTTAATTGTCCTTAGAAACCATAGAGGAGAACCACGTGAGCCAAGTGTACAAGTGGAACCGTCAGCGTAAACCAAGTCTGTTCGTGAATTCAACTCAGTTCGGCCCTTACGATGGCGTCTACTTCAAATATGCATAACTTTTGCATACAAACTCCGTTTGAGATGTGTGAGTACAGCATAGAAAGGAGCATTCGTCCACTTTCTAATGGATTTGGCCCCACCTCCAAATTTCTTACATGCACACCAATTACCAAAACAATACGACGTTGACTCGGCTGATATGACTAACTTTAAATGCTCATATATTTCGCATCAAGAGTCCATTTAGAATGTGTGAGATAGCTTGGAAAGCTTATCTCGCCCTCTTTCAATGGATCGGCCCCATATGAAAATTCCATTTGTGCGTCGTCGAATCATCAAAACATCTTTTGGTTTTAGAAGCAGAGATAGAATCCGATATGATTTGATTCCTTTCCATGTGTTGAAAACTTCCATAAGCAAGGGCATACGTGCCCCTATAAATAGAGGCTCCATTGACTATGTAACACAGACCAACTTTGAGAAAAATCAATTTATGAAAGTTCTTGTTCGAGTTTCTTGTGATTGCCAAAATTCCAAAGGAATTAGGAGTGTTCTTCAATCAAGATCGTTCACCTTTTATTTGGAATTGGGTGCATGATAGATCTTCGCTTGGTGGTCGGCGAAATCGACGTGAGTGTGTTTTGACGGATTAAAGAGTGTTTATCCCTTGCACTGGCATTGGAGGATCATTGCGATTTATCAAGAGTCCCGTGAGTATCCATCCTATGTCGAGAAGATGAGACGACCCCATATCAGTGTCAAGGCCCAAAGATGCAAATTAGGACTCTCTATGTATATTGCACTAATCTAGGATCACACTATGTATAGATAAAATATTGACCATATACACAATTAATAAAAAAAAAAGATTCAAATATTAATAATTATCAGAGTACAACTTCGTGGCCAAGCTTACAACTTGCTACCGAATGGCTTAAGAAACTAACAGTAGAAAACATAAATAAGCATGGTAGCCATTCGAAATGCCCATAGGTAATCGACTTGGAAATGAAGTCCTAATCCATGAAGTTGTCAAAGTATCCTCTTTAGGTACCTCCTGCGATATGGTTCTTCTTCTTGGTGAGCAATGATCATTTGTCATTTGTCACAAAGATGCAATATAATAAGCAAAGCTTACCCCTGGATAGCTGAAAGGTTATTTTGTAAAAAATAATATTTAAAGTAAATATAGTAAATAGATTGAAAATGATCTTTAATAATAATAATAATAAATAAATAACCAAAGGAATTAAATGAACCACAAGTGGACTAACTATCCACTCAATGAACCACTCGTGAACGAACCATTCATGAATTAAAATATCAGTGAACTAACCATTCACTTTCTAATTTAACCAACTCAAGTCTTTATGAAATATCTAACCTTCGTGAAATCACCGAGCATTGTCCATAACCGTGACACGACTATTCGAATAGTTTTACACTCTCAGAAATTATACTCACTGTACCCACATGATGTGATCATTCTCATATTAAAGAAAATCACAACAAGGCTTTTATAATGCTCAATCTCATCCCAATCCGGTTCGCTAGGTTTCGCATCACACCACCCTTGCGTCTCATGGAAATCAGCAACTATGTTCATCCCAATGGCGAGATTAAAATTGAAATATCACAAATTAATTAGCCAGGTCTATCCCATACTAGATTTGTGATTTGCTTGGTAAGGCTCAGATCAATGGTGTCGAAAGTTAAGTTCTTTGACTTTACCAGACGAGACATCTATATCCCTCAAAGTGAATCCACACTTCTCCCTTTACTTCACGATCACTCGCCCGAGTGGAAACCAATTTTGTATAACCAACACCAATGACACACCAATGTCATGGCACAAAAATGTTATAACTATGGCTACAATCACGATTCAATATCTCATTAAATTAAATTAATTAGTTGATCACATGTGATAGTGAGCCCAACGTAATTAAATAAGCATGGCTAAGCAAATTAATTGTACAACCCATGTGACAACTAGCATGATATCACTAAATAATTTCCCGACATATGGTAACAATGGAATGATGGCATTCAAATTATCAAGGTGGAATTAATCAATTTGGACAATAACTACCACATACGAAGGTTTGTAATAAAATTATGATGCATGATAATTTAAAACAAAATAAATAAATAATAGATTAAAAACTAGGTTCAACATGATCAAAGGACATGACTTACCTTAGCCTTGCTCATTTATGAATTCTTAATCTTCTAGGTGTGCTTCGCTCCTTCAAAGAAGTGATCTAACAAGAGAGAAAAGCATCGAGGCACAAAATAAAATCAAATAAAATTCAAATGAACACTAAAAACTTCAAAACTAGAACAAAAAGGTAAAACTGGATTTTAGATAAATAAATAAATAAATAATAGAATAAAAACAAGGTTCAACATGATTAAAGGACATAACTTGCCTTAGCCTTGCA